>JADKLZ010003044.1:23713413-23729266 GCA_021533235.1 Biomphalaria straminea | reverse complement strand
GCGCTTTGTTGTTTTAATTATACAAAAGTATTTGATAGTCTAACAATGTTTTATCCTCACTATATTAATGTTCCAATCACATAATGATATTTTTATTATTGGTACTATTATTGACTTTGTATAGCATGCTCAGTGTGCCAATCTCTTTTGTGAACATGCAGGAGGGAGGGGGTATCTGGGAGAAAATTTCAATGCTGCCAGTAGGTGCTCAACACAATTCTGCTCACATTTTATATACAAAAATGAAATTCCTACTCTACTTATGGATTAGAACTGAAACCCCCCCTAGGGAGCCTTACAGCAATACATTCCATAAAGTGATAATCTCACTAAAAAGGATGATTGTTGCGTTTCTCATCCTCTTATGTGTTTTTATGACTCATGAAGTTCCTTTATGATAAGCACAAATTTCTGTTTTATTTACGCAAGTTGTGAAAAATTTATAGTACCATACAGGATGAAACAGGGTGGAGGACATGCACTAACCATGAGATATATCAATTGTATAAAGACCCACCAATAGTGACCGAAATAAAAAAGAACAGACTACATTGAGCAGGACACCTTGAAAGACTGTCAGATAACAGGAGCGAAAATTGTATACAGGCAAAAGGCAGACCCCGAATGCAATGGATTGATGATGTGGAAGCAGATCTGCAAAAGCTTGGGTTTAGGATGGGGAAACGAAAGGCCCAGGAGAGATCTTTTGAAGCAGGTCAGAGCCCTCCATGGGCTATAGCGCCACTGGGATGGATGGATTTGCAAGTTGTTGAGAGAACACGATTAGATTTGGGGCATTGATAGATTCAGCTTGGCTTTCATTAGCTCTGTAATGTTCTCATTTCTTTATTTTTGATGTCAATTATGTCCCTATTTCATTCTGCAATGTTTCATTCAAGAATATGTTTTCCTTGTTTAGGTCCAGGTTTGGTATTTGTCATCTACCCTCAAGCTTTCAATACAATGCCCGTGTCCCAGATGTTTGCTTTTCTTTTCTTCTTCATGCTGGTCTGTTTAGGAATTGATAGTCAGGTACTTGCATTGTTGAATGATTTATCTTAAATTTGATCTTTAAAAGTATGTCAGAGAATATTCACTAATTTTAAATCATTTGTCTACTAAGCATTATTTTTAAATCTTCAAAGTAAGAAAAAAAAATATTAATGTAATTTTTTTTTTAAAAATCCTTATTGACCTCTCACTGTAGCCCACAGTGTAATCATCCCTGGGCAAATTAGACATTTAGTATGTTGACTTGTTCAGAGCTGCTTATGTTTGGGTCAATTAATATATATATATTAATAACACTGTCTAGTTATATATATATATAATGTTACAAGGAACTTAATTCCTATCAATGTACTTGAAACCAAATTGGGTTAAGTATACAATTGTTGTTCTTTCACTATAAAAATCAGCAAACTCTTTGATACTAAATATTTTATGGATCATACTTTCACTATTTCCACCAATGAAATCATTTGCTTAGTCTCCTGGTCCTAATGTTATATAGGAGAAACAATTGAAATTAAGAGTCCTGTTGTAGATTTTAGTAGGTACCCTTATAAAGAAGAAATAAATGTGAACTAGCTCATGCTAATCCAACTTTAAGTTGATACTAATTCCATCTTTGTATTCCCTTTTCAGTTTGCTTCTGTTGAGGTGATAGTAACCACGATACAGGACCATTTCAGTGCCCAGGTGGAGAAATATTTGAAGAAGAAAGAAATTCTTGTTGCTGTGGTTTGTTTTGTGTCCTTTTTATTTGGGCTTCCAAATGTCACTCAGGCAAGTCGTGGCTTTTGTTATTGCTTATCAAAAAGTAGGAAATAGAAAAACAAAATTCTTGTGTTTTTTTCCCCTTTCCTAATGCTTGTTTCATTGATTCTTCTTATAGGGAGGATTTTATTTTTTTCAATTATTAGACTACTATGCAGCTGCCTTATCATTAATGGTTTTAGCCTTTTTTGAGGTGATTGCCATCTGTTGGTTTTATGGTAAGTAGGATTCATATCATACTCATCAATAGCTTCAACAGTGCAAATTTTATTTCTGTCACTTGGGAGTGACATATTACCTTTATTGAAATGGATATTTTTTAAATTGATAGAAGCCAGAGCTAAACATGCTTGAGAACGATTGCATTCAATCAAGCTTATTTTGTTATCGTTCACCCCCTGACTTAAAAGTGCTTGTGATTGAATGTAGCCAAATCTAATTGTTGTAGATCTCAGTTTTAGTTTGTGTATTTTATAGCATTCTGTTCTTGTAAACAAGTCTACTTAGTAGTGCTCTAAACTAAATACAAATATTATGAAAGAATTAGTTTAAATATGTTTAAGAATGGGAAGGGAGGGGTGAAAGAAGAAAATGCAGAGCTGAGGACTACTTTATTCTCATTAACCGTATCAATTTTATTCAAAATAATTGGGAGGCCTGAGAGAGAAACAGCTCAGTGTATATCAATTAGCTCTTCAGTGTTTCAATCAAACCTCTTAAGTAAGAGGAGATTCTGTCATTGGGAAACAGTGGAACCTTATTTCATCTGCTTTATAGGCAGTTACATCTTGAGGGAAGTGCTTGATTAGATGCCTACCTCTATGTCTTCTTTTATATAGCTTTTACATAGCGCTACTTTCATGCTTATAGCATGCTCAGAGTGCTTTGGTCCAATCTCATTAGTGGACCAGTGGGGGGAGGGGGTATCTAGGAGTAAACACAACTCTGCACAAGTCGGGTGTCGATCCTCGAGCGCCCTTCTAGGTAGCCAAGCCCAGTCAAGTTCAAGAGCACTTAACCTCTCGACCACGCTTCCCACTTGAGAGAAATGTTTGGTTAGATGCCTACCTCTGTTTTTTTTAGCTTAAAAGACTTGTGCATGTCTATGTTTTGTTTTTTGTATGCAAATTTTTTCATGTTATTCATTTAAAATGCTGAACAGCTTCATTTCTATAATCCTCAGGTGCTCATAGATTAGCTGACAACATTAGGGTTATGACTGGAACAAAGCCTAACATTTTCTTTATCATCTGTTGGTTTGTCTTGTCACCATTACTTATTGGGGTAAGTGCTTGTGTCTGGTATGAAGAATATTGTAACTTCTCGTTTGAAACATTTTTTAAATTTATAAACCAGTAAATGGCCATGTTGATTTCTAGCTAGTAGCAGATATCTGAATTAATAAAAAAGTATTTAAGTACATTTTGATTTACTTGAAATGTGTTATACCTAAATTTAAAATGTCATTACTGCAAGATTACTCTTAACAGAGGACTGCTTCAGATGTTTCAAAATATTAATATCAAAGCTAGGTTTTTAATTATTAATTTCTGTAATCTTTAAATAATAGGTAAATACCTTACTATTCTTCTTTTTCTTCTTCTAACCAGCTTTTTACTGCATACCTTACTATAATTCTTGAAATAACTATCAATCTTTAAGTTAATTTGTTAAAATTAAGTTTTTTTGTCTCTAGCTTGTTAAGTGTTTACTTGTTATATAAAGCTACATATCTTAGTTGTTTGCAACAACTTCATTGAATGTAATTTAAAAAGACATCATCTCTGACCTGGTCAACTATTAATTCTGTTCCATTGGCCGGAATCCAATTTGTCTGTGTTTATTGTTTAGGACAGTGAATAAAAGTTTTGGCCACAGCAATCGTTGGTCTCTGTATCAATTATAAACTTTTATTTGTTTAAAACTTAGTCATTCAAATGTTCTGCAATCATCTGCAGACATTTTTATTCACACCAAGGCAAAATATTTTGATATAGACTTAAAATTTAAGACTGTCTTATCAAGTGTTTCTAGAAAATTTATAAAAAGAAAATGATATAGATTAATAGCAGCATTTCCAGTTTCTTCTTTATCCTCCTATTTGTGAGAGGTTGTATAGAAAAACTCATCAGAAAAGTGGACATTCAATGTTATAAGATTAACAATTCATTGTTCCTATTATGTACCATATTTTTTTTTATGCATTTCTAAACCTGGAGTTTCAGTTAAACAACTGACATTGATGTTATATTTTCTACCCTAAATTTATTGTAGCTAACTCCCATTTTTTTATTATTAAAAATAATGATATCAGAAAGTATATTATACACATTTAATAAAATTATTTATCAATATTACCATTTGTAACAGGGCAGAACTGGTCATTACTTTGCCTGTGATTTGTTTTATCTAGAAAGAAATGCTATTGAGCTCTTCATCATTATAAATTATTTGTGTTCATTTCACAGGGTATATGGATATTCAGTATGATTCAATATCAGTCACTGTCTATAGCAAACTATACATATCCAGACTGGGCTACTGGCCTTGGATGGTGTATTGCTCTGTTATCTGTACTTTGCATTCCTGCTGGAATGGCTCATGCAGTATATTATGCCAAGGGAACCAATATAATACAGGTATTACCAAGTACTTTTTTTTTCTTCTATTTTATGTGATCAGAAATACATTTTGTTGTTCTAGTTACTGTATATGTTTTTTTTTTTTTCTTGCATTAACTAGTTGGGCTGCAAAAGTTGTAGAGAAGCTTATTTGTTGAGAAAATTTCCTGGGTTCAAATCTGGTGCATTCTGAAATTTATTTTCTTGGTTTGAAGATGCTCCTGGAGTCATTAAGCCTTCTTAAATAAATGCTTTTTACTTCCAGTTGTTTTTTTTTTGGATAATAAATTCATAAAGACTTTTCCTTGGACAGTTAATTCCCAGCCAATGGATCCAAACGCTAAAACCTCAAAAAATTAGAATTTTTTACCATTTAGTCCACAGACAATCATTTAAGAAACAGATCAGTGTTGAACAAAACATTATCAACACTTGAGTGGCAATGAGCATTATTATTTTTTTTACAAAGCTACACTGTCTAGTTAAAAGTTTGTACACAATATTTCTTCAGCTATTGGTAATTAATAATTTGTTTGGTATCTAGATAAGGGAAAGAAATTGTACTTGACTGAAGTAGTTGTATAAGCTGAATTAGCCCCCTTTATATGTCATAGCTCTAAATTGAAACAAACAATATATAGCTGTACAATCTTCTCTAGTCATAAGTAGATCACTAGCAGAGTGGTTAGCATGTTGGTTTGAGGAGACAAGCGACAAGTTTCAATTCAGGTCATTCCCTTTTTTTTTGTAAATGCTTTTAAAAACCAATTACAATATTTGCAACTGGTCCAGATAAGTGATAGGATCATAATGTATTGATAACGCCAAAAGCATGAAATAGTGCTAAACAAAAACAGTCGGTAAATATATTATAATTGCTCAGAATTATTGTTGTTGGTCTAGATCTATTACAAATTTAAATTAATCCAAACTAATTGATACAATTGCACTTTGTATAACCTACATTTTTTTTATTTTAAAAAGCATTATGTTTTTCTTGTTTAACCCTTTTATCAAAACTTGTAATAATTTTAATTATGAATTTAATTAATAGCATGAACTCATAATTCTCTGGTGATATTTTTCTTTCTTGTCAAAGGATACCGGAAATTAACAAGGTTTTTTGTCTAAGACTAAATGTCTTAAGTGTCTGAAATCATATGGCCGTTTACCACATATAAACACAATGCATAGTAAAAACAAACAAAACTGTTAGTTTCTGCCAATGTAGTTTACATCCTAAACAGCTTATGTTGATTTCCAAAGAAATTGAAGTCAAGCTATTATATGAGGAGGTGCAGTGGCTAAGCGGTAAAGCACTTGGCTTCTAAACCAGGGGTCCGGGTTCAAATCCTGGTGAAGACTGGGATTTCTATTTCGGAATCCTTGGGTGCCTCTGAGTCCACCCAGCTCTAATGGGTACCTGACATTAGTTGCGGAAAAGTAAAGCTGTTGGTCGTTGTGCTGGCCACATGACACCCTTGTTAACCGTAGACCATAGAATCAGATGACCTTTACATCATCTGCCCTGTAGATCACAAGGTCTGAAAGGGGAACTTTACTTTTCTATTATATGACAGTGATTGCTAGTTTGTTAAGGCTAAAGTTGAAAGTGGCTACTCTTAGCCTAAACATAGATTAAAAAAATGGAATATAGTTTTTATTGTAAGTGGACTAAATGTTGTCTAGGATGTAGTTAGATTCTATGTGGGGAAATAAAAGCTTTGTTGACTGTATCTAGGGGGACATGACAGTAATTGCTATTGCTTTGAACACTAAGTTTTTTCTTTCCATATCTATTGCAGAAATTTATCAACAGCTTCCATTCCAAAGTGGAGATGGAAACTGGCAACCCCATCAATGAGAAATCAGAGGATGATCTTGTCTTGACCAAAGTCACCATTGGTCAGTTTGCTGACCAGGCAGATCCACCAATCAAATCTAAAGACTGCATTCGAATGTAATGGAAATAACTAATGGTAGTGAGCATATTGCATAACTGGAACAAAAGTTGATTTTCTCTGAGTGATCACTTAGTTCAGTGGGGCTGTCCCTGTGATGGCCTCTGCTATGAGTTAGTTTGAGGACAATCTTCAGCCCATTGTAAGGAGTTTTTTTTTTTTTTCTTAATACTGTTGGTTTATCTGGATATATTTGTTAGTATCTAGCTTGTAGCAAGTCAGATTATGCTCATTGTGTGTGAATGTTTCTCATGTTTTTTTTTTTGTTTTTTTTTTTGTTTTTTTTTGTTTTTTTTGTTTTTTTTTTTTTGAGTTTTTTTTTTTTAGATTAAATTTTTAAAGTTCATTTTTGATTTTCATGGTGATATTACTGTTTTGTTTGAAAATGATTTAAAAGAATCTTTAAAAAACAATATAGGCCTCAACATATACAAATATATAAAACATCAGCTATAGAATCAGATGTTTAAAAAGGTTTAAACAATATAATGACACAGCTTCTTTAACCTGGAGTTTATCCTTCAAAAACATGCACTAATTGTCCACCTTCAATCCCTTGTACTATGCAATATAGGAAATGTGTCTTTTATAAACACTAAAAAACAAAGAGTCATAATTCTATGCCTCAGAATTACATTCTTTTAAAACCACAGAACAGAATAAAGCCATATTTAGATATATTGATTCAATTCAGTATTATTTGTATGAATAATTTTCAACCAAAAAGTGTTGATTTTTTTCCAACCAAAATATTTATATTTTTTAAAAAACTTACTATATTATTCAATAAACATTATTGTTCTTGATAATACTGATATATTCAAACAACAATTTAATTTTCTTTATACATATTTAGAACAATTTTTTAATCTATATTTGTAACGAAAATTTTTGTTTCCCTATACTTCAAAGTAAATTTTGAACATTTTATTTGTGAGATTCCATACTCAAATTAGTCAGTTGGTGAGGAATATCAAAGATATTTCTTCTCACATTGGCCATGTAATACTTATGGGTCAAACATCACCAAATTATTTCCTGGGTCAGATTCAAACACAATTTAGGTTGATTGTGACTGGAATGAAAATGTTGTAGATGTATTTTTATTTCACTTTTGAGAACTGTTTGAATTGATAAAATATTGTCTGCACTAATGCTTCTATTCTTTTAAATCACAAATGGAAACTTAAAAGCAAATGCTGATGAGCACAAAGTTTTGAATGAGAATGAAAATGTTTATTCATTTTGTTCAAGACCTAATCAAAGTTTCATTTCTTTAAAATGTGTTTTTTTTTTTTGTTTTTTTTTTTTTTTTAAATGAAATATATGTTTTCCTCGTTTTCAATGTTGATAATTTAAAAGGAGCATGTCTCTGATTGGCTACACACACTATTGAGGAGGTTTGATTTGAAACTCTTATGAAAAGTAAAAATTTTAGATTTAACATGCAAGTTATGTAGGCTATACGAAGCTCCTAAGGACATTAGGGAAAACTTCTCTTGGATACCAGATACAGACTTAAGTGGCTAGACAATAAAAGTATAAATAATTTTAACCTTTCATTATGTTTTATTAAATAATGTTTTATCTGACTAATATTTAAAATTATGTTTTATTTTGATCACAAGTTCAACACTTTATTAAGTTGTACATAAAAAAAAAATCACTCTCTCTATATATATTGAACATTTCATAGCCATATTATTCAGAATTTTTAATAAGTCAATCTTTTTTTGTTCAACTTTTATTGTTTAATATTTGGTGTTGTGATCAAGTCATTGATAAAGAAGTCAATTTTTTTTATTGCACAAAAAAAATAATTTTAAAAAGATTATTGGCTGTGAATTCATCTTATAATTAATGTCACTGATTTCTCTTTATGCTTTAGCCAGTGGGTAAGTCACTCGATTAACAGTTAAGATTATATGTTGCCAGGTATTATAAAAGAAATATGTAAAGGACCTAAAAGCTATCAAGTTAATTTTTGATGCAAGATTCATGTAAAGGTACAAGACAAACAAGTAGATATTGTGTGTCAAGTGTAGAATGCACTTTAATTAGTTCATTACTACTAGGAGGAGGGCTGTGAACTAAATAACTTTTTGTCTGAGTGTTGTTGAGGTCATATCAAATAAAAGTGAAACACTTTATTCTGTTTTGATTTGAATTTTTCATGATTTTTACCATTTATATGTTGACTTTTTAGTTTAAAATTGTTTTTTTTTAAATTCGTTTTATAAAAGAGATAAAAGTTTTTGTAAAAAAAATCAGTCAATCAGCTTTCTTTTTTTTTAAGTTGTGCCCTATGGTCACTTCTGAGTAAAAGTAGTGCTTGTATTTATGGTATTGCGTTAAAAGTTTTCTGTATAAAGATATAGATTTGGTACATAACCAAAAATGATACAGATATAAATAGATTTGATGTGTAAAATGTCTACTCAAATATTGAACAATGCATGTTTTATTACTGTTGACATTTGACTTAATGACTGTCATGTTGATCCAACAATCAAAGAACCAGTATTCCCATCAGCCACCTCCCAACTTAATACAGGACTGTGCACCTATGACTATTCAAACTATTGTCCTTACTCCATCTGGCCTCATCTCTGCTGGTAGAATACAATTTGTCTAATTATGGCAAGGAGTGTTCAATGATAATTAACTAAAAATATTGAAATGGTTCCATTGTTGTTATTGTTAAATTTTGCATTCATTTCTTTTTTCAGCTGAATATTTGTTTCATGTTTTCAAAATTTTATTTCTACTTGAAACCTCTCCTAGGTTTATTAAGGATTTTAATTCTAATATTTGTAAAATTTAGTCTTGATACAAATTGATTTTCATCTTGCTGAGAATAAAACTAATTTTCTATTATTGTTTGAAATAAAAGTAGAGTGTGAAAATTGGTTTACCCCGCCAGCCGACAGAAATACCAAATACTGGTATAAAATATCGTGAAAACAAGTTTACCCGATCTCTTGATTGTTTAACAGACATACAATTAGGTACTTTTTGCTATTTTAGGGCCCTCCAGTTGTGGGAGGAACATTAAACATATACTACGGCCTCTGCCACAATCTATGGAACACTTATGCCAAGTTTTATTAAGATTGGTTAAGTTGTTTTGATTTCTATTTGGGACATACATACGCCTTTCTTTCTGCTTTATATATATATCTATGGCTCCTTTTGTCTCGAAAGGCAATGGATGCACCCAGATGAGTCACTGGTCCAGGTTTAGTCCCAAGACGGGGCAGAATCTGGAGTGGCCAATCAAGCCAATTCTAGAGCGGCAGACTTTGCCACAATTTATGCACGTGCACGCACTAGACCCAGGGCAGCCCTCCCCCCTTTCCCTCTTAATTAAGGCCGCCTCAATTCTTTTGTTCTCTTTTATATATATATATATAAAAGACCGTTGTTGATGTCAGGGTAAGGTGTGTAAATGATTTGAGTATGACACAATTCTTAATGTTGCATATCATGTTGACTAATCACCTGGTCTGTGATGTTTTCATTAGAATACGGGCACATATATTTGTTGTTATGAAAATAATTGTTTAAGCTAAACTGCCAGCACATTTTCTTGATCATCTCATCAGAACAGTGTTAAGTGCAGGGTCAGAATGAGGGAGGGGTGAAATAACTTTATCACAAGTGTGTGAATTTCTGTTCAATTAAAACCACTATTATCTAAACTTAACTACATACAAATAAATGGAAGACAAAAATAAATTATAGGACAATTCAGAACAGATAAAAAGTATTTGAAATGTTTGTTATTGAAATAAAGCTTAACAATTTTTTTTTAGTTTATAGTTGATCTTGATAAATTTTTTTAGATACAGCTTGAAAAAAGATTCTCCAGATTTTTGTGCAAATGAAAAAAAACAAACTCTTCACATTCTGTGTTGTCTGCAAAAAACAACAACTCATTCTTATTTTTTTGTCAGCATTCTATAAGGTAAATTACTTTAGCCTCCCCCTCCCCTCCTTCTTTTCTCATGATACTATCTCTGCCACTGAGGGATGTCTTTTTATTCCCACACTATGTACAAGTTTATTTTTTTATTTTGTTACAAGTGAAAGTATTTGTATATATGTTGTAGATGTTACATTATCTACTTACATTCACCACTTCACGCCTACATTGTACATCTGTAGTGCAAATTTGTTGTATTTCATTTTTATGGCTGAATCAGCCCTCTGCATCTCATTTATCCCCATCTTCATTTCATTATCCTTTAGACCTGTGTTCCACTTTTTTTTTTTAATGCGTGATAGCAATAGGTGTTCTCAAAATCAAATAAATAAAAGCAAATCTAAAATTCTACCTGATGGGACCTTAACTTGTTCATAATTTTTTTTGTTTTTAGGTTTGGAGGATGTGTATTTCTATTCTGTTTGTGCTTTTTTCTTTTTACAATAGAAACGTGTCTAAGTGAAAGCTATTTCTTCTAATTATTGCTAAGATTTTGCTAGAAATATATAATACATGTAATAATATACAAATAAACATTTTGACTTTTTTTTTACGCTTGTGTTATTCAGTTATTTATTTATTTTTTTTACTGCCATTAATTTAATTCAGGAACTTAATTTTTTTTTTAAATTAATGTTATGTAACAAAGTTTACAAAATGTTTGCTTGAGAGATACAAAACAAAAGAGAAACCAGGAATAATGACCAAGTGTCATGAAAGAAAGATTGGTTTAGCTACAGAATGTCTAAATAAACAGCTGTCTGTTAGCACTTCTGCCATTTGTCTTCTACTTCTAAAATTTGTCTCTTGACGCCATTATAGAACTATCAAAAGTGAAGTTTAAAACTATGATAATGAAATCCTATCATTAAAATGTAAACATCATTAAATGTATCTCCTCCACCCTCTTCATTAGTTAAGAATAGTTCATCTTGGTTTTGAATAATGCTTAGGTTTTTCTTTTTGAATAACTTGTGGTTTCTCACAATAGTACTCGTTTGTATTTTTTTCCCCTTAAACCTCCATTACATTTCCACTGCATTTCTTCATATCACTATATTTTTGTTTGTTTGTTCTATTACTGAATGTGACTGGATTGGAAGAAATTCTCCATTTACAAAACTATCAAAAAGCATGACCACAGCCAGGTTGAACTTTGCATGATTTTTTATATGTTTGCAAAAAGGATTGCCAAATTGATGACAACAATGGTTACCAGCATACTGCTTATTACATAATCTTTATTACCATATTTTGTCTGATAATGTATTCACTAATGTCACTGCTTGACCACACTCTGCGAACTTAATTTGAGGAATATCAAGTCATACAAATATGGTGCTACTATAAAGCAAACAGGCTCAAACACGACTTTGATTAATTAGAGCAAGAAACTTTAATTGAAACTCAAAAAGACAGTACATAACAGTAGAAATAATGTTTTAAGGGGAATTGTAAACATATCTAGGTATTCACTTCAAGCATTTACTTTTTTTAATGCTACATGCTAAATGAACACTTTCAAATAGGATCAATTTGTTATACAGTATTCCATTTTTTTTTAAATCAGCATCATAAATAAAGTTTTAATCATGAAAAAAAGATTTATTTAAAAAGAAAAACAACTAGTAATAGTAATTTAATCAAGATGAGTGCCAAGCTTAATGTTAACTGATAAATGGTACATGATATAATTATAAACATTGAAAATAGTTGTCAAACTACTTGTTTTATATCAAACGTCTGTGTAAATATCTATATGTTAAAGTTTCAAGTATAAAATTAAGCATTTCAATGAATTAACATCTATCTAATAGTAACTCTGACATTATAGACACAGAGAACTGAAACTCAAACTAAAATGTTGTGCAGGAGAGCTCAATGAAATAAGGGACTATGGATACATGAATACCACCAAGATGTTAAGCAATGAGCTCTAGTCATTAGGCTTTGAGTTTTCTGAGACAAGTAAAGAGAAAAGAAAGACACAGCCTGGAATAATGAACACCCAATAACACTTGCACATTTCAAATAGGATGATGGTGATAAGTAGGCAGACCCAAAACACTGTGTCCACACAAGTAAAGGCGCAGGAGGCCACATCCGAGAGATCAGAATAATGGTTTCCTGTAAGAGTGACACTCTCTTCACTTTCATTGGTGACAATGCAGTGGGCATCAGATGTTGACACCATTACACTGTCATGGTTGCCATCTTGATTGGTAGACAACTCTCCTGGCTCAGACCAACTGGAGTCTGCTAAAGTTTTCTGGACAATGATATCAGCCTGCAAGGTCAGCCCTGAGATGTCTAAATGTGTACTTCTGGTAACTGTCTTATTGTTCCTGGCCCCAGAGTTCACGCTGATTCTTTCATCTAGCTTCACTGGGCCAGCCTTCTTGTAGTTTCTGTGGGAAGGATTCAGCTTAACACTGAAATCTAAATTCTCCTGCTCGGTATTCTGATGAACCTTTGCAGCAACCACTTCATACTGTGTTGCTAGCATGTCACTATGATTGTCAAGATGCATTGAGGATTCATTCAATAGAGATGACTCAGAACTTTCATCAGCAGAAATGACTCTCTTGAGTTCACTGCTAGCATCAGATTTAACTTTCTGAACTGTCATCTGATTACTTCCAATAGATGTGGAACTGCTGTCATCACTATCCATTCCAGTGTAGAGTTCATCTGCATAGAGATGTTTAACTGGACTGTTCAAATCTCCTTCAAGTACAACCAGATCCAAAGCATTCTGGACACCATGATATTTGACATCAGAAACTGCAGTTTTCCTTGAAAATGTACCATGTTCTTCAACTGCGTCTGGATGAGAGGTCAATGCCAAGCCTATCTTGACAGACTCCTTGCAGACATTAAGATGAAGGTTGATATCAGAAAGGTGAACACTGGAGTCTAAGTGGGAGCTGGACTTTGAAATGCTTTTTTCATTCGCTTCACTGCTCAAGTGATCAAAAGCTGCCATGTTCTCAAATACTGGTCTGACATCTTCATTGGTGTCCACTTCCTCCCCAGCTGCATCAGCTCCCATGGCCTCAGAGTTCATCAAAGAATCAATTTCCTCTGCTGCATTCTCAGTAATTAGGAAATCTCTAATGTCTTCATTTGTGTCTCCTATGTCACTATTTCCATCATCTATCTTGATCTCAGGCAGGTCAGAATCATAGTTGTAAGCTTCTGTTGGAACATCCTCTGCTAAGCACAATTTCACAGGGTGGCTTAGGTTCATCTGCTGGGCGTCATCATTTCCTGTCTCAGTTTGAAATCCAGAGTTGACTGAATCAGACCCAAGCTTTCTTTCTTCCCCACTGCTGCTCTTATCTTCCTGAACATGAAGCTTTAGCTTGATACAATCCAAACCTATCTGTTCTTTTAGCTTAGGTTCTAACAGCATGCCTTCCTCGGACAGCTCCACTAAAGATTTATCTCGTTCTGTACTACTCTGCAACATGCCTCTCTCACTGGCCTCTATCTCACCAGCCTGGTGTTGATGGGCAACATGACCAACTGATCTACCGTAGCTCAAGTCCAGGGCTAAGTGCTGATCAGCAGGAGCAAGGGAGGCATCCTGTTCCCCACCATCAACTTTCATGTGAACATTGACAGAGTCAGCTAGAATGTTCATCTCCAGATGAAGGTTAGTGGCCGACTTCTTTTTAGTATCAGTTTTGGAGACGGACAAGCAAACACTTAGGTCTTGGTGCTGCTCCAGGCTGTGTGAAGAGAGGGCTCCTGGAGGTGTCGTGACATCCTGACTCAGGTGGTCAATGCCAACAATATTTTGACTTGTCTCCCGGTCTCCTTCATTGGCATCCTTGTTATTCTCAATATGCACAACTTCGGTCAATTCACTTGTCAAGTCATCAATACTCTCTACATTCTTACACACTGGCCTGTCATCATCATTCGAATCTTGTCTATCATCAGAATCGGCTACATAAAAGAGTTCATCTTTGACGGCAGGAGATGCGCTTACTTGATCCACTGGCTGGCTAATGTCATCTGTCAGCTTCATTTCATCTTCATATTTATCTCCAACTGGTTTAACCTTTTCTGAATTCCTGTCTTGTTCTAAAGGGACATTCTCACTTTCTTCAACTGTTAATTCCCTAGAGCATAACTTTTTGAAAGCCAATCTTGAAGTTACACTGGCCCAACACTGACGGGGCTGAACATTGTAGTCCACAGCATCTCCATCATTCCTGATTCCATCTAACCACAGCATGGGGCATGGAGGTTGCACTTCCTCATCACCATCATCACCATTGGGCACTGCCCCTGAATCCCCATCTCTAGATATACTCCTCAAGACATCAACAAATTGCTGGTTGTTGGTGAATTGAGTGGGATAACCACTACAAATTTGATTGTCATAACTACTACAGACAGTAAACGAAGACAGAAGACAACTACTTAAATGAAAAAAGAAATTCTCTCGAACAGAAACATTTTCACTTAACAAAAGTACTATAGAATTGATCAGACTCTGGCTGCTAGAAACATCTGGTCTGTTTGGTGAGCTAGGACCAAGCTAATGCTCCATGGAATCATTGTCTTTTTCTTTCTTCTTGCCAGCTTCTTGCATGGCTTTCACAAAGGCTTCCATGTCTAGAAACAGAAAATGCAGAACAAAATACATTTGAAATGTCTTGAGATATAAATTTTTATGTAATCGGAAAAATTCAAAAGAAAAAACAGAATATATTAAAAATGCAGAATGGCTTTTCAGTAGGAGGAACAGTTAACATTCTTGTCCAATATACTTTAACCCCCACCCCCTAAATATTGCATATATGCTACAAAGGCCAAAAAAAGTCAAATTAATTTCCAGTATTAGTATTTATACCCATTCCTTTTTATATAAAAGTGGCTATTTACCTTACTTTGAAGGGAATTTTTTTTTTGGTTGCTCATATTGAAAACATAATGTATTAAGATTTATGAAAACACAAACATCAAGTTTTTTTTTCCACATGTAATGCCAAGATGAAAAAAAATCTTTGGAAAAAAAACTTTTATATTATTATTATATAAAATTAGTAATTTGCAGTGACATTATAACTTGATGATGTGCTGTAAATTGCTAGATAAGACCTGGTACATATTATGCACTATCCCATATAGTTAAAGGGAAACTCCGATGGTTTTGACAATTTTTGATATAATATGTGTTTTGATTTACAGATAATGAATATATTATTCTTTTTTTTTTATTTGCAAGAATAACTTAGTAATTGATGTTTTTCTGACATAATTTTTCTGCGCATCCAAAACGGTCAGATTTTCACGGAATTTCTGTGTAACGTCACAATGGTGCACTCAAATATTTGGCTATATAGATCTAGATCTACTAATCCGAGTAGGCCTACCAGTACTTGTCTTCCGCGAATTTATTTTAAAACAAGCTCCCGAGGTAGATCTAGTCTAGATCTAAAATATTGTTGTAAACCTACCCTGCACCATTGCATTTGGTGCGCACTAGCGCA
>JADKLZ010003044.1:23683671-23704904 GCA_021533235.1 Biomphalaria straminea | reverse complement strand
TGGCAGGAAATGTTAATTAGGCAGGCTTAGCCTTATGGCAGGAAATGCTAATTAGGCAGGCTTAGCCTTATGGCAGGAAATGTTAATTAGGCAGGCAGGCTTAGTCTTATGGCAGGAAATGTTAATTAGGCAGGCAGGCTTAGTCTTATGGCAGGAGATATTAATTTTGTAGGCATGCTTAGCCTTATGGCAGGAAATGTCAGAAAAAGGTATGTAACAATCAGATATTAAGTTGGGTATCTTGTGTGCTATGAGGTAAACACTACTTAAGTAAATTTCCCCTATCAGACCCTACGACCCCTCCTATTACTTAGGCCAGCATAACGACCAATTGCCTTTATTTTTCCCCATCAGTGTCAGGTGTCATGAAAAGCCGCTATTATTTGTGTCGTGTGTCTGTTGAAAAGCAAATGTCTCTATTCGGAAAAAAAATACAAGTCAGAAATCAGTATCAATAAAGTGTGGATTTCGTTTTCAAGTGAAAAAACAAAGCCATATGATTCTTTGAAATTTTATAAAATTTGAAAATTTTAAATGAAAACTAGTCCATGGATTGAAAACTCGTCAATATGTGGATCTTCTGGGGAACGCCTCTGAGTTTGTAAGATAAATAATGTGCGTCGTGTGCTATTATTTAACGGAATGAAAGCCCACATATTTAGCCATATCTTTGAAGACTGAAGGATTAATTCATGTCTTTGGTATCAAACAAAATAATTAATTGCCAGTAATTAATTAACAACTTGGTTAATTTTTTATTCATGTTTTGTTAGGTACAACAAAAAAAATTGTGTTGGGTTTTAAGGTTTTCTCCGAGAATCGGTGTGAGAGAAATGATTCTAAAAAGTGTAACATTTTTCGGATTTTCCTTCGGAGTTGAAGATGATTTACTTCCTTGTCCAAACCTCCAGCAGTCCAGCGCATATCACACTAATAGCCAATGTGTAATATTCATGGAATAAACATAAACTTGCCTACCATAAATAAAACTTTCAATACCTAGAGACAAGCACTATTGATGTTTATAACAAGGAATATACATGTTGTTACAAAGACAGTTTGTGTGGAAATACGGACTCAAAATCGGCTCCTCGAAGTAGTCCAGCCAGGCAGGTTTCAATATTTTTAGAATGAATATCAGAATGAAATTCTATCGAAGGCAAATGAGAGAAAAGAATGTTGACAGATCTTGTGTGGTGCTCCAATGGTCCAACAGAGAAAAGGATAGATGAAAGTGAATGTGGTGTTTGATGTGAACCTAGCCTAACTGATGTCATAAGGATTATCTAACTGTTTTGTAAAAATCAATCTCTTATTCAAATCCTAAATAAAAATCCGAAAACCATTTGCATGAATGTGTTAAAAATATGGTAAACAGTCGTCTCCCTTGCTAAAAGGTATCTCGTGTTTGTTACTATTAATACTAAGTAAATAGTTGTAAAAATGGTGTATTGTTTTGTATTATGTTCTGGGTGGTTTTAAAAATTATTCGCTTTAAAAAAAAACGTTGTCGTTGCATCAGAGCTTTGAAAGGTCTAAAATATTATGATGTCGGATTTTCCCTATCTTTTCTAGTTTACGAGATCTAAACGGGACAGGCGGACGGACGGACAGAACTAATTGCGTTTTATTCTCTTTCGGGGACAGCAATAAAGCTCATCTATTAGGGAAGAACTCTGTCCTTAAAACTATATCCACCAACAATGTAAAGTTATTTCCCTTATTCAATATCCTGCTAAATAATTAATTACCAGTAATGAATTGAATATTTTTTTTATGTCTCTTCCCTTGAATAATTGTGCGAAATTTAAGGGGGATGCACAGTGGAAAAACAGTGATTTTGGTCAAAAATATCGATTATTAACAATTAGTGTTTTTTAATAGTTTAAAATGTGTAGAATACAAATTTTCTATCAGAATATTATAAAAACTATGTTTTATACATCAATTTTGCATTTTAAAAGTGTATGTGTAAACAAAATTTAGATATTTTTGTAAAAAATCAACATTTTGTAACCTCAAATTGATACACTAATTTACGGGCTCATTCCATATAAATGGTATCGATACGAAGTTCTACTTTTCTAGTTCTCATTGTGTACATGGTGTCTCATTCTATAAATAATTCGTACTATAAATAACTTTCAAAGTACGTCACTACCTCGTTTTTTTCCTTCATCTTCATATGCGCACTGAGTAGGCAACACTGGTTACTGTACATAGACGCATGCGCACTGAAAAAGCTTTATTGACAACCGAGCTTGCACGCATGCGCACATGACTTGAACTGGCGTACGTTTGTAAACATTGGGAAGTCATTACAGTTCAACTATTGTAATTGTAGCAATCGCGAATATTAAAACTCAGAAATGCCAAGAAAGTGTTATGTTTGGAAGAAAGAAACGCCATTCTAAGATGAAACGCAATGCACAATTAGAAAGGTAAGTCTAGATTTAGATTTTGTATTAGTTGTTTATTTACTAGACCAGCGAGCCGTGTGTTGAATAATCATGGCTTGGCTGGCTTAGCCTAGTTTAGTAGTTAGTCGCCTCAGACGAGGCTCAGTCTAGAAATAGACTAGACATATACAAGACTAGATCTAGAGACTATACTAATACTAATAGACGATAATCTGTATCTAGACATATGTGGTTTCAATTTTATATATCTATTCTTTGTTTAGGCCTAGATTAGAATCAGAATAGTCGCTTTAGCAAGTTAGATCTAGACTTAGAATTAGATCTAGATTCTAGACTGTATGATTCGTGTTGTACTGACTAAAAACTGACTTATGAACTTTTTTTTTGTTTAGTTTCCTACATTTACTTTCTATAGTATGCTATATATAGCTCTATTATAGATCTAGACTTTTCTCTTTTCTAATTTCATTTTTATTATAATAGTAATACATAATTCCTAAAATGCATTCTGTAGATTTGTAAAAATTTCAACTAGGCCTATCTTTATGCATAAAGAATGAATTTTTAAAGGCCTATTTATATCTAGAATCAGTGTTTACTTTCAGACCATTGTATTATTATTACTTCCTTTATTAATATTTTGTATTTCTTTTTTCTTGTTTGCAGCCCTGTTTTGAATACAACTAGATAAACAGCTTCTGAAGCTTGAGTAATACTGCCTGCAAGTGTTGCTGAAAGAAAAATAACCCTCAATTCTAAAGCCTTTACTACATACATATCTAGATGATACCTGAAGATTTCATGTACACTATGATAAACTCAATGCAGTTTACTACAATGATTTCCATGTTTGCTGTCCACATTGCTTCAATAAGAACCTGTGCGCATCACACGGTGTAAAGGTCCAAATCATTGGCTTATGAATCCAAAAATGTAAAAAAAAAATTAAAGCTCTGTGCCAAAAATGCTCCTAATTATCAAAAGATGAATATGGCTGCATTGGGCTCATTTTATTCACATGATATGTTCTAGTCTGGATCACAATCACAGATTTTTTCCAGATGGCACTATATCTTGTTATCACTTCAAAATATCAGTGGCACTGAAGCAGCCATAACAAACAGCACAACCAGATCATCACATTCAGATAGGAAAAGACTTGTTTCCCATCATTAAAAGACTCACAGACATTGAACTGTTAATAAAATGATGCTGAAATGGTAACTCAAAATAATCATTTCATTCCTTCATTTAGCAGAGTTGCCCTAACTCAGACTTTGCTACGCTAAAAACAGACTGCGCATGCCGCTGCAACTTATCTAGCATTTTTGGCTTTCAATAACTAACCTGTTGGCATCAATGTAATTTTTTTTTACATTTTATCAATTCCCTGGACACTAAAAAATATTTGATTCACATGTAAAAATATTAAACTACAATCAGTTAGGAGAGATCAGTATTTTTAGTGAACAGAAAGGAAAACTTTAAAAAAAAAATAACAGCACCGAGCAGAGATTCAAGACTGCCTAACCTATCAACCAGGACATTTTAATGAATAGTTTGTATTTATTTTATTAACTGATATGTTGTTTAATATAAAAAATTCCTTTATTTGGGTCTTTATGCCTGCAATAAATGTTTTCTACCATTTTAAAAACTTTAAACGCGTTTTTCTCAAAATGTGTTTTTTACGTGCATGTTGTCCACCAGAATCTCAAAATCTTTGCTTCTATATAAGATAGGCTAATAATTTTTCACATGTAGTTTGTTGAATGTATATCTGAGGTAATAGGCTACAAAAATTATCAATAAGTTGTATAGTTTTCATGAAAATGGAAAAATAATCATGTCACCCCAGGTGAAAAATGAATAGAAAAAAAAAGGTCAAAAATAAAAAATTCATAAAATTCAAACCAATAAGAAATTTTCAATAAAAACTAGCCAGTTACCTATGGCAAGGAAATATCTATAAGATGCTATCAAGAAATTAAAAAAAAATTAAGTACTTTAGAATATTTTAAGATTTTTGTAAACATTGTTTATTTTCAAGATGGCTGCCATCTCCATAGCAACCAGAAAGACTACATTCATAAAATGTATATGGTTACTCATGTCTAACCATACTCTATCAAGACATGCATAAAGCTTATCTTTTTAACTTTAAATTTAAAAAATTGAAATTTCACTGTGCAACCCCCTTAAAGCGCATTTAAAAAAAATTGTTTCAGGCGATTTTGATCCCAAGTTTTAACTATTTTGTTATTTTCTCCCATCACATCGCCGCCATTTTGTCCACGCCTCTCTGACGTTTCTTTTAGATCTAGACCCGATAATTTGTTAATTTCATCAATATTTACATTTTAATCAAGCAAAGTTCATAAATATTAATTACATTCGATTTGTGAGCTAGAAATTTACTACAAATACTAGATCCAGATTTACAATAAAATTTCTTATTTAATAAGTAGATTTATCCTCTACGAAACTCAATTCCAACTTTAGTTAGAGTTAGACTTAGTTTAGTTAGTTAGTAAGTTAAAACTTAGATTGTCTTAGAATAATTTTATAATAGATAGATCTACTTAGAATTACTAGATAATCTACTTATTCTTAGTTTTTCTAGTAACTTTGTTAGTTTATAAAAATTATTCTTTAAATTTAAGTTGAGAGTTGAGTTTAAAATAATTAAAACTTACATCTTCAACTACCCCAGAAGAACGATCTTTCCAACAGAAATGCATTAGAGAATCATCTGATTGGTAGACATAGATGAGGCCCTTTCTTTTATCGGGGTGAACCATTTTTCCTTTCATGTGCATTTTTCCGGCACGAAATTCCACAAGATTTTTACTTTGGTTTCGAGAAGAAGCGGTGTTGCCAAACAGGGCGGCCATTTTTTTTAGTGATGTATGGATGAGCTTTGACTTTTGAGAAAGATCTATACGTCACCGGAAGCAACTTTATCGCAAAACGTCTATTGATATGAACACCGTTTATATAGATTAGACGTTTGTGTACTACAGCCGAAAGAGTGACATGTCTATGGGAAAAGAGATACATTTAAATAATTTTCAATAGGATACAAAAATAAGATGCTGGATCTATTCTAGAATCTAGATTTATAAAGAACTGTGTCAAAGAGCAACCCATTGAAGTAGATATCCTCAGAACAGCCAGAGTCAGGTCGCACACTTCGTAAGCCTGCATCTAACAGTTATCCAACATTACGAGGCAAGCTCTCATCTGGAACCCCCAAAGAAAGAGGAACAATGGACGTCCCAGGAATACGTGGCACCGCGATTTGAAACCAGATGGGCAAGACGTGACGACAGTTGTAGAGATTCGCCCAGAACCGAGACACAAGAAGGAAGCTGGTTGGTGGCCTAGGCCCCAGACGAGACCACGGGCAGTATTGAGATAAACGCCCAAGTTCACAAAAGAATAGGCCTTCTTGTATGTTACTTTTTAATTAAAATCAACCCGGCCTTGCGTCTCATGTTATTCTTTTGGGAACCTTTTGTCAATGCTTGCTTATCCTGATCGATCGATTTCGTGTCTAAACATGACCTGTGTCGTTGACGGTTGTTGACTTTAAATTATAGCACAAAATTCTGGCACCAAACCACTGTATGCACATTTATTTAAAATTGTAAAAACTTGAGATGACTTGAATAACTTATTTGTGAACAACACTAAATATAACTTTTATAACAATATAAACAATTTTATCCCGATTTTAACTGAACTGAAATAAATGGGATTCTGGAGTAGTGTGGTGTACCCATATATATAGTTTATGACAATGTCGCTTATCTTGCATTATCTACAATGCTTAGCCGTTAAT
This sequence comes from Biomphalaria straminea, assembly GCA_021533235.1. Lineage (NCBI taxonomy): Eukaryota > Metazoa > Mollusca > Gastropoda > Planorbidae > Biomphalaria > Biomphalaria straminea. The sequence continues at coordinate 23,698,640 of JADKLZ010003044.1, read as the reverse complement.
CAAACATCTCTACGTCCCCATAGAAACACACAACATAGCACCTTGTGCAGGTGCGATCCGTTGCTTTTCTTTCTAATAGGCTACCGCAAGCAACCTATTTTCCATACATTAGAAACATATATGGGAACTCGGACGATAGCTTTACTTTCAGAGCAATAAACTTTTCCTTTCTTTTATCAAGGCAGATATACTCCTGGTTCAGGAAGTTTGTGATAGGGCGTAATAATCTTCAGTTCTGAAGGAACATTCGAAACTGGTAAAACTTGTTAAACAGCTTCAATCTATATAATAATAATAATAGGCTTGTCTTCGAATAAGAAGATTAATGAGGAATACAGTGTTTCCCGTGGCTGTGCAGTCCCAGCTTTGACCTACATATTTTGCCACATCCAGGGCAAGCAAAACCATTGTCCGTAGGTGGTCGGTTTAGATTTTCTTTTCGTCGTCTGCGTTTGTCCTCGGCGGCAGATTTTCTTTTGGTCTCAAATGTGTATCCGGCGGCCTTCGTGAGTGACCTCCAGCTGTCTCGTTCCGACGCCGCATGCAGCCAGGTGCTCTCTTCTATGTCAGCCAAGAAAAGTTGACGCCTAAGCTGGTCTTTGAAGCGTTACCGTGGGGCGCCTCTGTTACGTCGACCATCTTTTAGCTCACCAAAAAAGACTGCCTTTGGCATACGGTCGTCTCCCATACGGGATACGTGCCCTGCCCAGCGTAGCTGTCGGATCATAAAAGTCCCTCTATACTGTCCATACCGGCGTTCGCAAGGACATCGCTGTTTGTAGTGCGGTCTTGCCATCGTATGTCCATGATGGAGCGCAAGCATCTTTGGTGAAAGCGCTCAAGGAGTCTTAGCTGTTTTCTATATAGTGTCCATGTCTCAGAGCCATATAGAAGGGTTGAGAGAACCACCGCCTGGTAGACATTTATTTTTGTAGGTAGGCGAAGCGATTTGTTCTTCCAAACTCTCGCCTGTAGGCATCCAAAAGCGTTACTGGCCCTGGCCAGACGGTTATCAACTTCCCTTGAAAGTGAGGCGTCATTTGACACTATGCTACCAAGATATGCTACCAAGATATGTGAAGTGATCTACCACGTTAAGGGGCTGTCCGTTTACTGTGATCCTTGGTGCTGAGTATGTTTCATTGGGTGACTTCTGGAACATGACATCTGCATTGTTAGGCCTACATGAGTGCAACTCTATTCTTAATGTCGCGTAAATTAAGGTCAATTAGCCATTTTTTAGCTCCATTCATAGTATTTTTTATGCATGAATTCACTTATAAAAAGTAAATGGGAAGATTCCATGGCGCAGCATGGTGTGAATGAAAACGATGTATCCAAATCCGCACTATTTTCATTCACTAAATAGCATAGACATAAATAAATATAGACTGGAAAAAAGAATTAACTTGAATGTAACTTGATTTAATAATTTATACACCTAAAAATTAGCACGGGTCCAATGAAAGTGCGGGACCCACTGCGGTCGCATATGTTGCAGTGCCTAAGGCCTGCCCTGGAAAATAGCGGCGTATGCTATGCCGCCGGTCGACTAGTACTAGTTAACATGAACAGAGAAGAACTGCAGGCTAGTCGACGACTAGATCTAGATGAGTGGAGGACTGTTTAGAAAGTAAACTTGTATGGACACGGTGACACCGCAAAATGAAGGCGACTCCATGTAGTATTAGTTGTTTTTTTTTTTTCATTCGGCATCTGTCCACGCAATACCAGAGATACGAAGATAACTGTGTCAGGCGTTGCATCATACACTGGGCGCTCCATGGCCATGCATATATTGGATGGATCTACGCTGCATGCGACGTCGGAACGAGACAGCTGGAGGTCACTCACGAAGGCCGCGGGATACACATTTGAGACCAAAAGAAAATCTAAACCGACCACCTGCGGACAATGGTTTTGCTTGCCCTGGATGTGGCAAAATATATAGGTCACAGCTGGGAATGCACAGCCACGGGAAACACTGTATTCCTCACTAATCTTCAGATTCGAAGACAAGCCTATTACGTAAGAAGTAAGATCGCCATCGGGGTATAGATCTAGAGCCGAAGATCATAGACATAAATAAATCATAAATAAATATAGACTGGCCAATAAGAGAGTTTTCTGAAACTAAAAGTTGTGAATTGCAATTGTGTGTACTTTATTTTATGTCTATAAATTTTGTTTAATCTCTAAATCTGAAGATCATGCAATTTAAAAATTTTTCATAACTCGGAAATCCGAATTCAATAGATATACATGTTTTCAAGTTACATGAAGTTACTTCCTTTTTCCAGTCCATATTTCATTTATGTCTATGCCGAAGATAACTGCTAGGCTCATGTTCTATACAAAGATACCAACTGCTAGGTTCTTGTTCAGTACAAAAAATATTAAAATAAATCGGCTTTAAATGTCCTCCTCAAAGAGTACGGACAGATTTCGACTTCCAAGACTCCGAGTTTTGGTTGACCTCACTGAAAAAGTCAATGTTATGCGGGGGGGGGGGGGGGGGAGTTGCGCATCAACAAAATGAAGCAGCAATGAAAGAGTTGACTACTTGACAAAAAAAAAATTAATTAATTATTTTTTTTAACCCTAACTATATAATAATAAGTTCGTTCACGACGTCCAACATATATTCATTGATAAATATGGAGTTTGAAATTCCCCGAATAGTCAAAACACATAAACTAATCTAAGATAAAGCAGCAACTTGTAAGTATAGATTCAAGCTTTTAAAAAAAAAGCTTAAGAAGTTATCGGCGATACCAAACAGATGGATTTTTACTGAAGAAAGAGGGAAAGCTTTGCAAAGAAAATATAAATGCTTCTATTCTTGTCTTAACGACATTTATTTAACATCATGTAAATATTTATTTAAAAAAAAAAGAATGTATTAAATAGCTTTCCATTCACACGTGATATAATTTGAGTTCCAATATTTTACACATTATGCTATAAAGTGAAACTGCACTAAAACATATTGGGCAATAGATTTTCTCCTTTCATAATAACCAGGCACCTGTTGTTTGTTCTGGATCAAAAGACAAACAAATGAAGACTAGAGTTAATCACATTTTTTATTGACCAGGTCTAGTCAATGTGGTTTTCTCTTCCAATTGGTAATGGATTTCTTACCGAGAATTAAGCAGGTGCGATGTACTTGCTGTATAGTCAAATGATCAGTTCACCGAATCCAGTTGGGTATAAATAGTGTTTGATCACGCGGTGGCTCCTCATCTGCTCATCTCTAGGGCGTTTGGACATTGTGCAGAAGTTGGACATGCAGCCTGTACATTGGGTGTTGTGCCTGGCCTTTGTGCTGCTGGCTACTGAAGCTTTAAAAATAAGGAAACGACAGGTAGGCGTCTTACACTCTAGTATCGAATTCGAAAGACTGAATGATCGATTTACAGTGAGATTTGGCCTGTTTTCTACATTGTTTTGTTCTAAGAAAAAATGAAGGGGGGGGGGCGCTTCTTCAAACTATCGAATATTCACCTTGTGTAATTAATTATAGTTTTTTTTGGGAGGGGGGAAGGGGGTCAGCACGGAGCATACATTTGCCATTAGAAAATAGTAGTGATATAATTGGGTGATTATTTGTTGTAGCCTACTTTTTAATTTATTTAAAGTGTTCAATAAATTCGAAATGACATTGTAAAAGACAAAGAACAATTTATGAGAGAATGATGAAAGTACATTTTTTAAGAGGCTCGATTCAGAGTATTGGAAAACTGGCTTATAACCCGTCTTCGACCACATTAAAATATGTAGGATTTTTTATTTGTATAAAACCTTTAAACGGAAATACTTAATTTTAAGTCCGAGCTTATCTTTTAGCCTTTTCCATTGACTGTGAAGTTAAGAATAAGGCTACAGAGATAATTTGTGCGGAAACAAACTCAAAATCGGCCCCGAAGTATTCCACTAAGGCAGGTAATAAAAGCCAGCTTTCAATATTTTCACCATGAATATCAGGAGCTAACAACTACAACTATCAAAGCCACAACCGTATCTCTGCCAATACAAAAGGTGAGACAATTACGTATCGAAAGTGTTGCCGATACTATTGTATTCAGTGCATTGTCAGTCCGACTGATGACATGATACCACGTAGATTTATTAATCTTATAGTCTTATCTTATAAATTACAATAACTAATGTTATTGAATGATTATTTAGTTGTTGGTTTTGTTAAGGACCAATCTCTTTCTTTATGGCCTAAAGGAAGAAACTCGTTCCCTTTGGTTAAATGTTAAAATATATTTTATATGTTGCGTATTGCACTCCACCCCGGAATATGAAAAATGCATACGAATTGTTGTTTTAAATTATATTCGGCTTATATATAAGCATAGGATGTACTTACATCAGTTTAAGATTTGATGCACAGTAGGTAGAAATATATATAGGTTGTAGTATATATACTAAATGCAAAGCTCCTCTTTTAAAACAAACGTAAACACTCTATTTAAAATGTAAGCAGTTAATGGTATAACATTTAACAATTTAGTACCTAATACAAATATTTTTAGAAACAAAAACAAAAACTAAACAACAACTGACCTTAAACAATAGGCCTATACACAAAAAGACGCACTATTTTTTATGTAGTCCCCTGTTGTTGTTTTTTTTTAATCAATTGTGAATTGTTGTAAAATGGTGTAATTTAAAAAAAAACCTGCTTGCTTAGTTAATAAAAAAAAACGGTTCGCTTTCAGAAAAGTAAAAAGTAGCCGTTGCCGCTGAAAAAAACTTAAAAAACACGATGCCGTTTTTTCAATATCTTTTCAAGTTTTCGCGATCTAAATGGAATAGACGGGCAGACGGACGGACTGTAGCACATAAAACGACTTGCGGCTATTCAATTTTGGAGGAATGTGGGGGTACAAAAAAAACACAAAAAAAAAACGATGTAAATAAAGTACAAAAATATTGGCATTTCAAATTTGGTATTACTTTCAGTAACTTGCCAAAATCCTATCATTGCCAGGTGGAAGTAATCAAGGAAATAAAAAGAAAGATGTGGATATAAGAAAAAAGGAGCTAATTGGTCATACATTTGCAGTTGAAGACACATGGCGTGAAAAAAACGTTAATGTACCGTTAACAATAATGTCTTAGCAACTCTCCAGTTTATGGATTAGAAAAATAAGAAAATAATCGAGTAATCACAAGACAAGGATAAGACCCCAAAGCAATTGAAAATTAGGTCTATATTACCTAGTCTGAACTGAAAACACCACTTTGCATCATTAATAAAGAGTTTAGATGTTACATTAATCAGAGTAATAAAAGAATTTGTTTAATTGCTACTGTAAAGAAGGCACATTCTCTACAATGCGTAGGCCTATTTTGCTACTCGCAATTTTTTTTTTTAATTTACGTAATTATGGTACATTCATAGACTTATGTATTAGGCCTATATATGGGTATATTTAACTCTTTAGTCGCTAAAAGTATCTTTCTGCAACCTTGTAAAATATGTCCTTCACAGGGGTAAAATTAGGCTTATTTATAAAGAGTTAATTCAATCCTCTCTCTCTCTCTTTCAATTCTTTGAACATGCTTTCTTAGCATAACTACTTTTTTTCTGTACGACCACCAGATTGCCACACCTTCTGTACAACTTTGCAGTGGTTCACAGACATATGTAGTGGACATCGGTGATAAGTCTGTGGGCACGGTCAAAAGCCCAAACTATCCAGGCAACTATCAAGATAACACCCAATGTTCTGTAAAGTTCCGAACCCAGGATCAACCCCTGGTCATCAATCTTTTTTACAGGTAACCTATTTATTCTGATATTGAAACCCCTGTCTCAGGCACGATAATGTAGGCTTAGTGATGTCCCTTGAAAAAAAAAATCACTATGTATGTTAGGCCTATACCTTTCTGTTTTTTTTTTAAATAGATTTTAGACTAGCTCCATCTCCAGAGAGATCAGTCACTAGCCTGATCATACCCTATACATCGCCATGTTATGATCAGTCACTAGCCTGATCATACCCTGTACATCGCCATTTTATATGGGATGTAGAGTTTAAATAAAGCTTCCAATGACACTGGCTCAAAGCGAAACGTTTTTTATATGAATAGTTCATTTTTATGTGTTATTGTGCCGATGCTTTTATCATAACTTTCATTAAGTTCTGTGCATCTTGGTGTTACCTCTTTTTTTTTTAAAGTATTCTCCCAAAGATTGTCTATGTGGATTTCTTCCCTTCCTGATATTCCTCGTATGTTTTTTTTTTTTTTTTTGCTCTCTCAACGTATCGTATTTCTTCGGTGTTGTAAAAACGATTTGAAGATAAGTACACCCAAACCTCCATAAGGACGACGGTTAATGGCAGCCGGCAGGGTAGGAACCAGCCTACCAGGGACTATCGAGACCATCAAAAGACAGTCCAGAGCACATACCACACGACCAGGCAGGGAAACTTTTCCTGTTTACAACATTAAAATTTGCTCCAATTGATAACAACCACTCTGCTATCTGAATGCTAGATATTAGTCCGAGATTTCGCCCGGAGTCGGAAATCCTTACCTTCTACTGTAATACAACATCTAACAATTCCTTACAACGTATCATCCCTACTACAACCTATATATTTCTAACTACAGTGCATCAAATCTTAAACTGGCCGTAGATCATTATTAGAAAAAACGTTCAATTAAAAATCGTAATTATTTCTTTTCAGAGCCTTTTCACTTGAGATGGAAAGCGGTCAATGTTCTTATGACAGCCTATGTGCGAATGGAGTCAAATTCTGCGGATCGTGGGCTAGCAATTCTTCGTTTGACTATGTCGTACCCAAGAATTCAATTTTTACTTTGAGCTTTGTAACCGATGTTTCAGTAACGGGCAGTGGATTTGAGGTAACAACAAACACCGCTAATAGTTTTGTTTTACAAGAGATGTGAGTTAAAAATGATCTATGACGTTGTTGCTTGTGCCAGAGGTATGGACATTTGATGCCATGGCAATAATTAACTCTTTCTCTCCGAACTGACGATACCAACGTTGATTTCACCAGAATGTTGTAAATAATTAAGGAGAGAAAGAGTTAAATACATTTTGATGTGCTCCTTTACCTCTTCCCTCCAACGTAACTGTAGCCTGCCTTTGGGGCGCCTGCCTTTTCAGTGGCCTAGCTAGTCATTTGTCATAATTTGGGGCTAGAAGGGGGCTTGACCTCTTTGGTGTGGGGTGGGCTGCATTTTGAGCAATATTTAATATAAAAACAATTTTGAACACTCATTTGGGGGCCTCCTAAAGTGAAGGACCGGAAGGATTTTCAAAATGTCCCCATCTTCCACGCTAGTTACGCTACTGCTGCCTTTTTTTTTTTTTTGCCGTTATACTATTATTGCTCCTCTGTTATCTGATATTCTTTGAAGGTGATCTGGACAGTGAAGTTTTTTTTTTTCGCCACTATAGGTGGATATACAATTGGTATATCTCATGGTTAGTGGGTGTCCTTCACAACGTTTCATCTTATATAGCACCACATAGTAATTTGTTCGTTCTCAAATATTTAGCAGTCTTTATGTGGCGTTTGTCAGTGTCCAGGTCTTACTTGTACATGTCATCTGGTCTTACTATGGTTTTGTATATTGTTTTGCTCTTATGTAGATGGTGGATTCTAGAGAACGCTCTATGACCTACTCACTACTGCAATTCGTTCCTTTGTTTCTGCTAATTGGACATTTTCAAATTAATCGTACTTCCTAGATATTTGAAAGGTTGAGCATTTTCAAACTTGTGGTCAGTAATTTTAATCTATTTTCCCTCCGTCTGTCTTTTGTCATTGTGACGTACTTGGTTTTACTGTACATGAAGGTCATATGTTTTCTCTCCTGGAGTATTTAGCAATCGTTCCCTAAAGGTATACGTGTACATTCCTTATAACAATCCCAGTGTCAAATTGAAGAACATGCATGAAAGTTAGTCTCTTCGTCTTGGTTCTAATTTAATCTTAAATTCCCGTTCTTTCCCTGTAATATCACCACTTTTGAGTAGTTTAATTTAATATGCATTAGTCTTGTCAGTTTGTTAGATATTCTAGGATATTATAGTGAGTCATATAGATATTTCCCTTTGATACTGTCACAGGCCTTTTTTTTTATAATAATAATAATAATTTTATTTATAAAGCGCTGTTAACAAACAAAAATGTAGGCTCAAGGCGCTGTAAAAACATTACAAACACAAACGTATGACATGACAAGCTAATCTAAATAAGTTCTAAAAAAATAGGTCTTAATGTTCTTCTTAAAAGTGGTGAAGCATGTTGTCTGTCTCAGATCGATTGGGAGTGAGTGAGTTATAGTCTTTATATACATATCTAGGTGGACTGGTCTATTTTATTCATAGCATTGTTCTAGTAGGTATACATCTTCGTGTGTATTCGGTTAAAGGTCTGAAACTCACCTGCTGCTGTTTTCTGTGAATAATCTCTGTTCTCACACATGTGTGATCTAGGTTGAAATCTCTTTTTATCTCCCTTCTCAGCTACAACATCAATCTGAGTAATCTTCTTGCTTCATTGTAGCGCTGTCTCTGGTTTCTCTCTGCAGCATTGCCATCCAAACATTGTCTTCCTCTTCTTTAAAGTTTCACAAACTTTTTTTGTTTACCCCTTGACCCATTTATATATTACAAACTAGTGCAACTGTTGGGAAAATGTTTGAAGTGTTGCAGAAGTTCCTTCAGAGTTGAAATAATCTTCTTACTAACCTATGGGGGGTTTGATTCACACTATTCCAAATCTCCCGCACTTGGGACCATTTAGACGACCGAACGAAAGTCCAGCACGCATATCGCACGACCAGGCAGTCATCCAACTAACTTAAAACAAAAATCTAATGGACAATAAAAACAACTATTGTTTTTTTTCCCCACAAAAATGTTTAAATACAAACATAATGCAAAGAATTACATTACAATGATTAGATTCTTTTTAAAGGCAAAATACAATGAACATCTATAAGGTGTCTAAAACACTTAGAACCTAAACCACCTGGTGGCCAAAACGCCATACTTTGTTCCAAGAAACCCATTGCAATTTGTCTTCACGTTAAATCTTCATGTCCATTAGCATGTGTATTCTTCTTGGTCCCTAGTATCAATTAGAGTTAGATAATTAGGAGACATTTTGCTTCGTCTCATCCAGTATTGTACATAACCTCAAATTATTGTGTCAGTATTGTGACCTCAGCCTACATTTTTTTTTCATTAAGTATCTGTTAATTGCTACACTAATAGTGCATGTTGGTTTATAAAAAAAAAACAGCAACATAGCAATGCTTAAAAAAAAAAAAGAAACCCATAATAGTCTAATAGTTTAAATGTTACTTTATTAATCCCCTCGGACTTGATCTATATATTGCAAGTATTTCTCAACCACAAAGCGACTCCCCCACCCCACAGCAGTAAATTTACGTTCGTCCCACCCCCTTTTTTTTAGTCAGCTGAAAAGGGAGTGGATCTGTAACTGTATGAGAGCTTTAAGTGCCCTCAGCGGGGTCCAAGGCACCAAGCATTTTCCGAATCTCTTAGGTTCAGAAATGCATTTTCCTTGCGTTAAGTATGAAGAGTGCATGTCAAATAAAATTTTAATTATGAATGTATGGAAGGGCCAATGCTGAATGGTGGGAGACATTTAAGGCAGGACAGGATGTACTTTTGTAATGAGGTCGTCGTAAAGTCAACCTGTTTCATTCACTCGAAAGACTTATACATCGCTCTTGATAAATCTGACCATTCTGGCGTATGAAAGACGAATAGATTCTAAAATAGCATTGTTGAAAGACGTATTGAAATGTAGGTTTTGAAATGATCCTATTGCAGACGACTCTCGCGAAAACAAGATGGAACTAATGGAAGGTCTTTCTTCGAAGCTGAAACGATGTTACGTAATTTAGTCATTTAATTTGTTTAAACTTTGGTAGGCCTAATAACAGTGGCGTCACTAGGGTCGGTGTCACCCAGAAAAAAAAAACCCACCCTAAAAAAAAAAAAAAACTCTTGTTTTTTTTAATGCTGAACAATAAAACAGTATAATAAGCTTATCAATAAATTGTTTGCACGCGCCCGAAAATGGTTTTTGATTCTATTTTAAAATGTTGTTTTTGACATTTTTGAAACGTTATTACATAAATTGAAAATGTACAATAATAGAATTGAGAAACCTTGAGTTGAACATCTTTTTTAACTTATAGATTATTTAAGAGCTCCTTAGGGAAAAGGTCTCAAGTTATACTAGTGTGGCTGTGAAAGTCGCCTTAGACTGATTTCTGGGGAGAGAGCTTGTAGCCCTGTACCTGAGTGAGGACACGACAATTCATTCACTAACGTTTCGTTCAGCGACAAATCGTTCATGACTTTTCATTCACGCGACTATTCCTTCACCCAACATATCGCTCACCAACAATTCGCTCACTGACAACTTGTTCACCGACAGTTGGTTCACTACAAATCGTTCACTGGATAGTAACATATTGTTAATAGTATATACTAGTCGACCGGCAGAGTAGCATACGCCGCTATTTTGCATAGCTGGTCTTAGGCCACTGCAACCAATGCGACCGCAATGGGCTCCCACTTTCAAAGGATCCGCACTTTCATACGACCCGCGCTAATTTAAGGTGTATAAATTAATAGATTAAACCATTTGATAGCTTAAAACAGATTTCTCGTTCCCTCATGTCGATTTACCAGGAGCTCCCGGAAATCTCCTGAAATTGGAAAATATACGAAGACGTCCTTAAAATATACGGAAATATATAGGAATAAAAAGGTCATTTTGGGGTGTCATTTAATATGGAAATATATAGGAATAAAAAGGTCATTTTGGGGTGTCATTTAATATGGAAATATATAGGAATAAAAGGTCATTTTGGGGTGTCATTTAATATGGAAATATATAGGAATAAAAAGGTCATTTTGGGGTGTCATTTAATACGGAAATATATAGGAATAAAAAGGTCATTTTGGGTGTCATTTAATACGGAAATATATAGGAATAAAAATGTCATTTTGGGGTGTCATTTAATATGGAAAACGCAAATCCTACGCTCGATAAATAAAATCAGCATTATGCATTAGCATAGATGTAATAAAACGTGACCTCAAATCAGTGAACATCAATACTGACCAGTGGGAAGACATAGCTCTATAAATCGCACCAGATGGAGAGAGACAGTGACCAAGAAAGCTATGGACAGCGAAAGAGCATGGGCCTCAGCTCTGGAAAAGCGGACAACGCGGAAAATGGCCAGCTCCTCTACCACTGTAGCGAAGACCACCTTTACCTGCGATATTTGTAGACGGGAGTGTCTTTCCAAAATAGGGCTCCACAGCCACATGAGGAAGTGTGCGAGATGAACCATAGTCGTTCTACGACTGAAGGAGGCCAATGATGATGATGATGATTATGTATTAGCAGTAAATAAGTGAAAGAAGCTTCTCGCGCCTCAAACAAATGAAGAATTACTTGAGGTCAACAATTCTCAAAGATAGATTGAAACATTTGGTAATTCTTGCTATTGGGCGGTACCTATGTAGGAATTATTATGATATATGCCTACAGTATGACTTTGCTACACGCAAGGCTCAAAGTATTTTCACTTATTGTCCTCTTCCCTACACAAACTTGGCCCCGCGAAATCCGTTTCGAACAGGGCCCCACAATGCTTAAGTCCGGCCCTGCTATTTAGTGTTTGTAAAATGTTTGTTTGTAAAATGTTTTACATGTTTCAGATGTTCCTTCAAAGTTGAAGATAGTTTACCTTTTAGTCCAAACCTCTTTTTAGTCCAAACCTCCCGCAAGACGAAGGGGGATGGGAGCGGACTGTCCAATTGATTGCTAGATATCGAGCCTAATCCGAGTTTCTTTTTCTTTTTTTGGTTAATTCTTTATTAATGAGGACAGTATGTGAACAAAATTATACTTAAAAGAAAAAATAGATCTTACAAGCTAGCTGAAAATTAATGCTAATTATATGAAAAATAAAACACCGCCTTAACGCTTTTTTTATTAGCACGTAGCGTCATCCTTGGGGTTGGGAGGGGTTGTTACATGACACATTTTAAGAAGCGCTTAAATAAAATGCTATATTTGATGAACTAAATAACAAGTTTATTAACCCATCTTTCTATCGTCAGATTTCGGTGAGCTCACGTGCTTATAGCGGAACATCGGTGACTTCTCCAACAGGGGGCGTGGGCACTGGAAAAGGTCAGCTGGTGTACTCTACTGTCAATAATGCTTCCCTGTCAAGTTACAGTGACAAGTGTAAAGCGGACTTTCAGATTAATTACATCTCGAAGAGCTGGCTGACACAGAGAAACAACTCAAGCACAACTTTGTATAACACTACCTATTACAATACAACCTCATATCCATATTACAATACAACATATTATCCTTACTCCAACACCACGTCATATCCCTACTATAATACAACATATTATCCCTACTACAACACCACATATTATCCTTACTACAACACAACCTCATATCCTTACTATAACACGACCTATTATCCCTACTACAACACAACCTCATATCCTTACTACAATACAACCTCATATCCTTATTACAACACGACCTATTATCCTTACTACAACACAACCTATTATCCCTACAACACGACATATCCCAACTACAACACAACCTCATACCCCTACTACAACACAACCTCATATCCTTATTACAACACGACTTATTATCCCTACTACAACACAACCTCATATCCTTACTACAACACAACCAACTCTTACAACACAACACAGAGGATAATAGGATAAAAAGAAACAATCTTTACTTTGAAGTTGGAAAATGAATGTGTTAAAGACCACACGATGTTAATTAAACATATCACACTAACATACAACAATACACTTTTCCTGTTTGTTTGTTTTTTTAAATAATTGTGTTGTGTGTTTATAGTCAATGTCTCTCCTGTTCATCAACAATGAATCATGTGAGAATGGGAAGAGTGAGAATAATATAACGAGTAAAAGAATCTTGCCAGACAGATGGTGTGACTTTGAAAAAGGCATTGTAAAAAATACAAGGTTGAAACGAACGCCCAAATATAATGCACTAACGATGTATGGATATGTATGAGGTCTTAAATTTTGTAGAAGCCTCAAAGGTTTACTCAACAAAACAAAACAGCAACTTCTTGCACAATTGTTATTAAATGTAAGCCATCCAGTTTTCAAATTGATGTTATGTAGCGCGTAAATTTCATGTTTATAGTTCAATCTAATTTGTGGACCAGTTGAGGGGGGGGGGGAGGATTTCAGCTCATCAGCGTGGCACCTCCGTGGAAACGTCCGCCCGGAGAAGCGGAAAGGCTAAGACCGAGAGAAAACATGGCTCTTAGTGAGCTACCACTGTATGCTCTAGCGAGTGTACTTGCACGTGGATGGGATGTAAGAAAGGCTTGCTAACCAGTCCGAAACCCATTGCTTCTTTCCCCAACGAGGGCCATACGGGCGGTGATGGTCTCCCCACGGGGGCAGTGGCACTAAATAGGCATATGGTGGGCCCCGAGGGCTCGGCCTCCGGCCTCGCATGACACGGGGGAACCCATGTCGTTGTCTCAAGGGACCGTGTCCTACGACCATACGGATGTGACTAAATGATCATCTAGTCGCAGGGGGGACTCCAAACAGTGGGGTTGGTGAAGAGCCGATTCCTTTCCCGGATCACGTGGTTCATAAAAGGGATGCAGTCATATCGAACCATACGTGGACATCTAAACGGGGGGAGACAAGGTATCAGTGAAAATGTTCTGTCTTTAGGCACCAAGAAAACACAACGTTGATCGAATCGGGTTTCGCACTCAAGCCCCTTGTTAGTTGTCAAAGTGACACCCTCGATATCCTTCGGTCAAGGGCAAGCGATTGTGGTCACGCATGGTCAATTATCTGGGCATATCACTTGTTATTTCCACTAGCACAAAACATCATCATCATCAAAAAACTCCATTTGAGTGAGGGCTTGAGGCTCAAATCCTCTCTTGCAAAAACCCTGCACAGAAACCTTGCTGTCTTGCTTGCATAAAAGTCACCATACAGGTCGAGAAGTTTTGGTTTCCCAGACCTGTCGAGACGGAGATCAGCAAGTCTGGGGCAGTCAAACAGAATATGAGGCTTTCCTCTTCTTCCCCGCAGCGGCCATAGCCGTGAGAAATATGAGCCAACAGGACAATGGCCTGTCCTGCACTGTGATATAATAGCTTTCTAGGGTCTGGACAACCTCCACCACGGGGAAGTGCGGTCAAGGCACCTCATGCACTCCCAGACTCCACGGGCTTTTTGGGACCTGTCCCAGCACTCAAACCACTTTTCCATTTTTTTTTAAATTATAGCCAGAGCACGATAGAGCACAGATATTATTGTGTGAAAACGCATTTGTCACTAACAAGAGCGAAACTAGCAACACGGTCGATCGGTGAGACAGCAGTGAAACTCGAAGTCTCTCAACAAGCATCAATCATAATGCTACTCCACTCTGATCATAATGCTAATTTACGGATAAGCATGAACTATGATATTTAGGAGACTTTCTTCCGCAAAGAAAAAAAAAATCGGACTGCTGTAGTTTTAGTTTGGCGTAACTTTCTTTTATATATATATTATCTGAGTTGTCAATATTGATCGAGTGATCAGTGCAGCTATGACAGAAAGATTAAACAGGTATCTGCAAGGTTTGAACAGAATTAACGGGACAGCAGCAAATTTACAATTAATCGTAAGTCTTCCACTGAAAACACAAGAAGAGTGGCTTTAAGAAGCAAGATAAATCATCATGAACTGTTATGCCGCAATTAGACAATAACAATTGAAGCCTTTCTAGTCCTTCACACTGGGACGTTATATAACAATAGAAGGAACACTGTAGCTATATTGATGGGAAATCTACTGTAGCTATATTGATGGG
>JADKLZ010003044.1:23672337-23683661 GCA_021533235.1 Biomphalaria straminea | reverse complement strand
CTACTGTAGCTATATTGATGGGAAATCCACTGTAGCTATATTGATGGTAAATCCACTGTAGCTATATTGATGGGAAATCCACTGTAGCTATATTGATGGGCAATCCACTGTAGCTATATTGATGGGCAATCCACTGTAGCTAAATCCAGTCCTCAGTCTCATACAATTAGATGAGAGAAACACTTAACATGGCATAACAAAGCTTCTGTGAAGTATTACTGTTATTGTTAACTATTTGATTACAGGTACACAGTTGAGGTTTGGGTTGTCATTAAAGTTACACTGCAACTACATTTCAAAAATTTCAAATTTGCCAAATTTCAAATGGTGGGCCCTTGAGATAATTTTAAATGTGATCATCATTATCATCAACATGGTAAAATCATGAAAGATTGAACTAATTAACCAGAATAAGAAACACAAATGTGAAACAAGACATTTTGTAACTGTAAATGTGGGAGTAAATAATATGAGAAGCTTTTACAATACTGTGAAAAGACTAAATATTGAAGAGTCGGGTAAAAAAAGTAAAGTAAAGTGTCCCCTTCAGACCTTGCAATCTAAGGGGCAGATGATGTTAAGGTCATCTGTTTCTTTGGCCAACGGTTAACGAGCAGAGTGCTATGTGGCCAGCACAACGACCAACCGCCTTTACTTTCCCCAACTGAAGTCAGGTACCCATAAGAGTTGGACTCAGGGGCGCCCTAAAAATCCCAGTCCCAATTCAAAATTCCAGTCTTCACTGGGATTCGAACCCAGGTTCTCAGGTTTGGAAGCCGAACGCTTAACCATTCGACCACTGCGCCCCCCAAAGGTTTGGGTATATGTATGCTATTTTTTTATTTGAACTCTCTTATGAATCATTGTTTGTTCCTTTGGGTAGGTGGAAGAGAAATACTAGTTATAAGTATGGTATCAAAAGTAAAATAGATTACTGAGTGAATAGAACAGAACAAAGTTGAATGAATAGTGAATTTGTTTAATAAAAATAAAAATGTTGTACAATCAACAATGACATGAAACAAATAATTGAGCTCTTGCAACAAATAAAAGGCTTTGGTGCAAATAACTTCCTTGTAATTTAATATCAGAGCGCTGGAGGAATGGTTAACAACAAAACACCTTAAAACAATTGGGTTCGATGCAGTCACTGTGTGTGGACATGTAAATATTAGAATACAAATGCAGTTTACTAATATTGATCTTCCCTCAATGGCAAACTCTTGCCACATGAAAGCCTTAACTTACAAAAACAATCCATTGCTCCAATCAGGCACAGATGTGATTGTTCTTAGAGGCTATCATTAAAAAATGGGTACCATGGTCTCCAGGAAAGCAATAAATGAACAATATAATAACAATATAATAATAATCAATATTATGATCTTAACATTCCGAAAGTGGGCATAACATTTGGGGGAGTGGAAACCAATTCAAGTAATAGCACAAATGCAGAAGAATGAAAACTACAGATCAGTAGCTTTATTACAACTATCAACACTACCAATAAATAACTTCATTAGGCTTCTGTTCAGCTGATTACCTAACCTTAACCCTATATTTCTAATAATAACTGAATGTACACAAATTGTATAAAAAAAAAAAAAGATAGGATAAAGTGACTTAGCAAAGTCAGTATCTGTATTTTTTTTCCACAAATAGTTTCTGCTAAGTCAAAGTATTTATAGTCGATAAAAAAAAAAAGTGAATTAGTCAGTGCATAGTGTGGAACCTGTTTGGCAAAAGAAATAAATCTGAAGAAATAAAACAGAAAAAAAAATTTCTTTAAATAATTAAAATTCAATTACAATGTCAAAAGCATAATCATTTTTGCAATAAGAAAATGACTTTTAGCTGTTTTAGATCACATAATGAAAGGTAGATAAATATGAAAGAGATTTCAATCTAAAAACATAAACATATCATAGATTTCTTTGAAAGACTTCCACCTTAACTTGTGCACACTCAAAAATAAAACAGTGAGACAATTTATGGAAGAGAAAAAAAAAATTATATCACATTCAAAATACTGGGTACCAAAACTATCACACAATGCCATTTTATGATGCAGGAACAAAATCACAATCTATTATATAAGCATGAGTATAGTTACACTCCGTAGTTGCTTCAAGTTCTGTCTCATGGTAATTATATTCAACATTTGTACAAGAGATAGACAGATCAGTGTTTCAATTTATTTTTAAAGTAGTGCATACAATAAGATTGTCAGATCTATTGTGTTTTATTCAGGACAAGTGTTGTGTTTATTTTAAAAGATAAAGCCTTGATTTATTAGAGAAAAGAGAAGAAGATGGGAATAAAAGTAAACATTATTTGCTTAGCATTGTACTGCCCTGTTTTGTTTGCAAGTCATGAGTCATATTTCAAGGTAACAACTTTGAATGGAAAGAAAATTGTGTTACAGGTAAAAAAAATTTTTTAAGTCTTTCTCTCCTAATTAAGGATACCATCGTTGATTTGATTCAATAATTCTTTGATTTCATAAACTTTTATGTTGTTTTATAAGACAATTAATTAAGACCATGCATTTTCCAATAATTCTAGACCAAAAGTAAGGTTTTCTCATTACAAAGATGTTATTGAAGATTTAACATAACAGGGTAGTTTGTACAAATGTGAAAAAAAAAAAAGAACAATGCTGTCAATTACGGAGATAAAGAGTTAAGCTAACACTATTTTTAAAATGCTAAAAAAATGTTAAAAAGAGTTGCAATATTAAAAATTCTCACACCAAATAAAAAAGTAAGGCCTTAAATCCCAGAGATGTCAAATAGATTGAGCAACAAATATTTGCTAACAAGGTGCATGATACATACAAGTTATTAAAAAGATTCCACAAGAACATATTTCTACAATATTCTTTTGGGAGCAACTTTAAAATACCGGTACCACTTGTGTTTATTGAAGACACAAATTAACTTTATGTCCTGAGTTCTTGAAACACAAACTTAAGTATCCAGAAAATCTTGCAGCTCCTGAAAACAAAATAAAAAATATTAAATTAACCATATACTAATTGTTCTTTTATGGTCTATACAAAATGTCTACCCGAAACAAAAAAAAGGGGGGGGGGAATTCATAACAAAAAAAAAAAAAAGCAGTGCTGAGAAGACTTCAAAGTACTCATACAACTTGAATAGTCTTGAGTAACCACCAAACTGCTGAATAGTCCAAAAGATAAGAGGGATTTTTCTGGGAAAAGAACCAGCCTTTACTAGAAATATAGACTTTTTTTAGCTTTGGAAATGCAGATTCTTGACATTGATGTATGAAATAATGTGTGAACAATATCAAGCTATCCTTAGGCACAGTTTATCCATACTTACATTCCTGAAGCATTTAGGATTGGCCTCTTTGGTCACACAAGAGCTTGCAAGGGGAAAAGAATGTCTCTCAAGACGTAAAATGCCACAGACATTCCTGAAGCATTTTGGTAAAACAAATGAACAATATCAAACTATCCTTAGGCACAGTTTATCCATACTTACAATCCTGAAGCAGTTAGTTAAAATAATTGAGCAATATACAACTATCCTTAGGCACAGTTTATCCATACTTACATTCCTGAAGCCGTTCGGTAAAATGAACAATAAAAAGCTATATCAAGCTATCCTTACTTACATTCCTGAAGCAGTTTGGTAAAACAAATGAACAATATCAAACTATATCAAGCTATTCATACTTACATTCCTGAGCAGTTTGGTAAAACAAATGAATAATATCAAAGTATATCAAGCTATTCATACTTACATTCCTGAAGCAGTTTGGTAAAACAAATGATGCTGCATGAATGTCAGAATTGTAATATTTCAACTTCATGCGTTCCAGATCACTGTTTGAAAATTTTCTTAAAGGCTTGGTAAAGTCAATGTCCTAAATCCAATTAACAAAAATTCATTATGTTAATTGTTAAAATTTTCTTAAAGGCTTGGTAAAATCAATGTCCTAAATCCAATTAACAAAGATTCATTATTTTAATTGCTAAATAAACCTTCAAGTTTTAATCTTTTTATTCCTGTGTTTTAAAGCAGATATTTAATATAGCAACCTAAACCAGTTATTTTCATTAATATTTAACTATATGCATGCACTATAACTACATGTAGATTTTATCACTGAAACACAGACATCATTAGGGAAATGAGAAATACAGACCATGGTGTGGGACTTCAATGTTGTGAATCAAGCAGATAGAAGCAATGGTTATACCCGAGTCTCTTAAGTGACTATAGTGTTACATTAATTGTTTTATCGATTTCACTCATCAACACAAACAAAGAATATTTGAAGGAATAGTATAGATCTGGGTAATACTATGTTAATCACTTTAAAGTTTTAGTCATTTTTATTTTTTCTCCTGAATATGTTTTTTTTTAAATTCTAGAACATAATACATACTGGTATCCTACTGAAAAGAAGATATCCTAATGTTCCCATTGCATACAAAGGTGTGTTTCCAGTAGCATAGCCAACTTTAGGAAAGATGTCTTTGCACTGAGCAACTAGGTTTTTTATAAAAGGCAAATCAGTGTATGGTGTCAGTCCTAAAAGGAAAAGAATGTGTATGATTTTTAGACTATGAATATGCATAAACTTTTATGTTATAAAGGAATGCTTTAAAATGGTATTGGATTATATTGTACTAGGATGACAATTGGTTAATTGATTGTCTCTTACCTTGGCTACAAGCTATGCCATCTTGTTTCAAAGCACCTTTTAAATCTGTGTAATAACTTTTGTTGAATAGTGCTTCTGCATCAGCTAAAAAATATATGTTTATAATATAGAGGTGAAAGTGAGGTGAGGAATGGTTTAGGAGGATATTATTAGGCCAATACAATAACTTAGTTCCCATTAGCTTTTTATTTCTTATTTATGCTTTTATGGAACAGATGCCTGTGGTACCTTTTAGAACGAAATGGACATGAAAAATACTTACATCTTAAATAAAAAATATCCATTTGGAATTTAAACCTAAGGCTACACAATAAAAGTCAAGCATTTTACAAATGAAAAAAAACAACCATTAAAACAAATAAAACTTAAAAAAAAAAAGTAACATTAGTCTTGTACATCACCTTCAGGGTCTGGTGAATCTGTTATGATCACATCAAACTCTTCAGGATGCTCTTTGATAAATTCTACACCGTCTCCAATGTTAATAGTGACACGAGGATCATCCAGACAGCTGGACATGCTAGGGAGGTGCTTTTTGCAAAGGTCCAACACAACCTAGAGGGAAAAAGTAGCTGTATGGTGCTAAAACAAAAACATAAATCAAATCTTTTATTTAGCAAATATTGAATAAAAAAAATAGATGTAATTCCACTTATATAAAACTGTAGAACTTTGTCATGCCCTAAATGAAGTTATCAACCAAGTAAAGTAGACAAGATGAAAAACTGCTGAATAATTGCTGCTGAACTGGAAAAAAATAAATAATTCATGTTTAATGCTATTTGATTGGCTGCCTGATCATGGGATATGCACACTGGATTGTCTTCAGTCTTCTTGATGGTCCTAGGTACCCACTGTTGCTTTGTACTAGGAAGATTATCTTCAACATATGTATATATGTAACATATGTAAAGCAAAATCGCTTAATGATTGCATTGAATTCTCTATGAGTTCATTTATTAAACTGTATGTATTATTTTAAATTGACTGAAAGGGCAGCAAAGAGGATGGACCAAGTTTTGAAATTGAAGCAGTTGAAATATAACAGTCATCACATCGTTACATCTTTATGTCTTCTAGTCGTTAAATAACTTTGAAATTAAAGTTTTTCCTTATCCAGCTTTATAAATCTGACTTTACATTGTCAAAAACATGTATTCTATTCAATCATTCAGTCTTATTTGTTTACACATACCACTGGTAGTTCTCTGTGTTACTTAGTGGAATGTCAACACTGTCTAATGAGTTTGTTTGTGTTAATTGACAAGGGATCTTAGTGACATGTCAATATTATTTGCTATTAATCAAGTCTCCTTAATGAATGCTCTCCCCTTTTTTTTTTTTAACTGGGTCATTTTTATGATAAATAAATATTGGTTGTTTCTAGATTTATATCACAGAGATGGGAAAACAATATATAAACACTCTACTTCTCCAGCAATGTATCATAGCCATCAACAATTCTTTGAAAGAATATAGAAGCATGACAATACATACATAGTCATTTGAGAAGTAGATGATGGAAAAAACATGAGAAGACTCTATACAAGTAATAAATACTTTATGATACTTTATAGAAGTTATCTCTCTTTCAATTTTTACTCTTGGAATTATTGAACTAAGAGATAGAGTAGAGAATTTAATACTGAGCACGTTGTTGAATAAACTGCAAATTAATCCTTTTTACATTAGGCTGGTACTATTTTACAAATAAGGTTGACATAGAAGACTGTTTTGCAGTCTAAGTGAAATAAAGCTAACTATATATGTGGTCAAATTTAAAGAAGGCAATGCTTTACCAGCACTTACTAATCAAAATTAAACTTCTAAAGATGAAGAAACCCAAGATTTGATTTTATATCTCAAGCATACATTTAAAAAATGAGTTGTAAGAATGAATCCCATAATTCACATTAATGCTTGTACCTTGTTATCATAAGATGGGTTCCCATTGCAAACAGAGCAGAAGGGACAACTCCTTCCGTAGTGCTCTAGCCAGTCTGTTACCATATAAATAGAGCATGGTTTCAAACTGTTTCAATGTGCTCTTTTATTTGCAGGATGAGGTCTAAACAGAACAAACCCCAAATTCTCTTTAGAAATTATAAACTATAGAAGAAAAACACGATAAGTTACCTGATCAATTTCACATAATATCACTTTACTAACACAATCATATTTCAATAGCTCCCGTACGACTCCTCCATCCCCTCCACCAATCACCAATACCTAAGAAAGATTTTAAAAAATACATGTTGACATACAATACAATCAAGAAAACGCTTTAGTAAAACTTTTTATGTTGTAAACAATGACAGTGCGCTGTTTTAAAATAGAAACATTGTCAGATTTTTGCCCAGGCTTTTGAGTAGTAAAAAAAGTAAAGTTTCCCCTTTCAGACCTTGTGATCTATGGGGCAGATGATGTTAAGGTCATCTGTTTCTTAGGCCAATGGTTAACGAGCAGGGTCTTATGTGGCCAGCATAAAGACCAACTGCCTTTACTCTCCCCAACTAAAGTCAGGTACCCATTAGAGTTGGGTAGACTCAGGGGCGCCCTAAAAATCCCGAAATTCAAAATTACAGTCTTCATCGGGATTCGAACCCAGGACCTCAGGTTCGGAAGCCAAGCGCTTAACCACCGACCACCGTACTCCCAGGCTTTTGAGTGTAATTCTGATATTGCATGGTAAATAAAAATCAATACTTCCAGATGTCACTTTAGCAACATAATATCCAAAAAATAGTGGGAAATATGTGCTAAGGTGCTCAGTAAAGGGACATTTACTATATGAAAATGAATACCCTAAAATCCCTCACTGGAATCACAAAACAACTAATCCCCCACAATGCTTCAAGCATAGGTGTACACAACATAAATTACTTTAAGTAATGAATTCACTGTGACAGTTGTTACAGAGAGAGTATGTTTGTATGGATAATGTAATTTTACTTGTATAGGTCAGCCGGAATGAATGAGAGAATGACCCAAAGTGTGTCACTTTCTAAGAGTTCACAGTAAAAAGAGGGAGAATAAAGTCAGTGTTTTCCTTGAGACTGAATTCTTTGGTTTACAACGGGACCAGGATAGTATTGGTAACTAGTTTAAATGTACATAATGACCATATTAGAAAATAAAGAATAGTTGTAACAATAAAGTCAAAATGAAATACAACTAACAATGGACTATGAGTTTTCATGTTTGCCCCTTTGATTGTTTGTGACCAAACAATACTTTCTAGAATATTCTGGATTATTATATTGCATAGTTAAATTATATTTTTAATTCACTTGAGAAACAATGAATGTGCTCAGCTGACTCCTATCTAGGCTTTAGATAAAAGAAAACTTGGGTGACCCATACATCATGGTACCTCTTCTTGGTGTGATGCAAAGAGGGGCAATTTAAAATCTCTTCTAGATGAATCCCCTCACTAGGCTGACAAGTTATATAACTTTGCTATAAATACCAATACTAAGACATTCCTTTATAAAATTTCATAATGAATGTTCGTACTAACTTTTTGTGGGTTGGGATGAAGTGCCATTGGCAGGTGAGTGATCATTTCCTGATAGGCAAACTCGTCCCACTCTATACACTGTATAATCCCATTTAACACAAGGACATTTCCAAATCTCTTGCTGCCAGCAGCATCAAAAAATAAAAAACAGTTTGTGTTAGGCATGAATACTTAAATAGGGTGATTTAGTAATATTCTCAATAAGTAGAAGGCTACAAAGTTGAACTATGTTATAGGATTATTTGCAATTAATTAAATATAGATCAAATCAAAATTGTAAATTGTACAATTCTAAATATTCTCATAATGAATTGGTGAACAAAAAATACCTTTTAAAAAACCAAAATATCCTGATAATCAGATTTTCCACTGAACAAAATCTCCTCCACCTGTATGTTAATACTGTAACCAGGCCAGCCATCATTGATTTCCTTGAACCACTCATTTTCTAACACTGACAAGCTGAAGTAGCAGCTTTTATTATTGACATCCATTGATGAAGCTTTTGACATAACACTGTATTTAGATCTGAGTCTCTTAAAAATAGTCCAATATAACAAAAGCCTAAATTTACAAATAAACACTATTAAAAAAAAACTTTGAAAAATTAGAGCAAGTAAACTTTTTTTAAAAGGATGAAAACATTCAGCAGACAAGCATATAACTAAATCTTTAAGTAATAATGCATGCCAAAGCTTCAGATTTCTTATTATTTTAGCATTAATGCATACAAACTCTTTAGATATATATGGCTTATAGCTTATGTCAATTTATTTTTTTTTTCCTATTATTTCTTCACAGAAGGTAAAACGGTGGAGTTTGAAAGTTAAAAGTAAAAGTTTACTTTATCATTTGACAATAAAGTAGGAATTTATTTATTTTAAAAAAATTATATTAGTCTTACTTACTTAATTATTTCAAATTGCTTATTCCACAGATAGTATGACAGGCTAATCACCTAAACATCGCTATGGGTATAGTCTGGGATAGTAAGCTGAGAGTTAGCTCATTTATTATTTTGGTAAATGGCACTTACTACAAGCAACCCTCTCTAAACCTATCTAGAACTTAAATTTTCATTTAAAGTGACTATTAGTGTAGACTATAGGACTGGACACTTTCAGCTGGGGAAAAGTGGCACTAAATAGATTCATATAGAGAGGGACCATAAAGGAAGGGTCCCGGATCGCAGATGCCATACACAACAGAAGCAGAAAAAAGGGTGAAAATGCAACGGTGTCTGACAATTACTGAT
Source organism: Biomphalaria straminea (assembly GCA_021533235.1). NCBI lineage: Eukaryota > Metazoa > Mollusca > Gastropoda > Planorbidae > Biomphalaria > Biomphalaria straminea. Next base: position 23,674,188 of record JADKLZ010003044.1, on the reverse strand, counting down.
GCCTAACCTGTGACCCCAGTTGTGTATCAACGATTGGACTCTTAGTCACACAAGAAGTTGCAAAGGGAAAAGATCATCTCTTGAGACATAAAATGCCACAGATTGGATTGGACAATACAACTATAGATATCTCTAAAAAACTTTTCTTTCAGCCTCAAATGTTTACCCTGCACAGCCTTTGTGAGGGTTCTCAAGCTCTTTCTTTAAATTGTCCTGCAAACTTTTGTAAGAGTATGTTCTCTTAGAGATCTAGATAGATTCTATATAGCCTACTATATAGATCTATTTATAATATAATGAGTATATATAATGAGTAGAGTCAAGTCATTCTAGATCTAGAGTCTAATGACTTACTGACTAGACAATGTTACAATTTAGAATAAAGACCTAGTCTAGTGTGATCTATATGATTAAGAGGGGAGCTAGAGTAGTTTTTATTATTAGTATTATTATAGTATAAAATAATTATAAATTTCTAGTATAGTAAATCTGAGTAGACAGTGTGACTCATTTGTGAGTGTCATTACAATTAATTTTCAATATTATTTTTCAAACTATAGGCTACTCTCTAGTCTATGCTTGTATGATTCAATGACTTCTAGATCTACTAATCTAAATAGAAAATAGACTAGAAAATAACTAAATTCTAAAATGAAAATCTAATCATTAGTGATTATCATTTTAATCATACTCTAACTCTTCTCTACTACTATAGTCTATACTATACTTAATACTATAGACATAGTATAATTATAGATCTAACACTATAGAATAGATCTAGAATCTAGATAATCTTTGAATCTACATCTAGTACTTCTAGATCTATCTAGTTTCGTTTTTATCGTCTGATGACAAACAGCAACTTACTGCGGTAAAACTGTCACTTGTCAATCAAACGGTACCGCGAGCGCCCAACAGAGGTTGGGTTGAAGACGTTTTATTTATGTACTTGGAATCGAAGCACAATGAAATGTTAATATTATGTTGACCAACAGATCCAGGCCTACAAGGGACATAATTAACATTAGTAATAAATTGGATGTTATGTACATTCCCTTGGATTAGGTAGAGTAGTTTTTATTATTCAATTTTAGCAGTCTTTTGGGTAGGGATGACATACGTAAAATATATATTAAGATTTTTAATAACAAAAAGGGAGAGGGGAGGTGAAATAATCATGAAATTGATTTTCATTTCTTTACCGCAGAAAACTTAAAAGATAAAAACTTTGAAAGAAAACTACTAACTAGGACTAGATCTATAATATTATATATACCGATTTTGAAAGTAAAATTATTATTTGAAGTGGGCTATATCTCTAATTATTAAATGAGAATTAAAAACAAGCATGCCTCTGGATGATAATATTTTCGTTTAAATGATTTATGATGTATATTTAATATAACTATGGAATTAGATCTAGATCTGTATAGATCTGGATTATAGGTCTAGATCTATAATAGTAAATAGGTCTATATTATAGATGTATTCAAAATAGATCTACATTTCGAACTGTCTCGGCAAAGTATGCCAGATTTAATTGCATTTGTTGGCAAGACGATTTTCTCTATTAAGCCTAATGATACATATTTTCATACAAAATCTTTCATAGATGGACGGCTCAGAATCAAGGGAAGTTTTGCAATAATTAACTCTTCGAAAGAGTTAATTGTTGGAGAAATCACGGTTTTGTCACGTCAAGAAGGAGTATTCAATGCAGGAGCGTAGCTAGAAATTTCCCATCGTTTGGGACCCGGGACTGGGATTGACTCTTTGGGTCCCCTGCATTTTGCGTAATATTTTATTTTAGTGTAAAAATACTCATTGGGGGGGGGGGGGGGGGGGGCGCAA
>JADKLZ010003044.1:23658878-23672237 GCA_021533235.1 Biomphalaria straminea | reverse complement strand
CCCCCCCCCTCATCCCCCCACCCTAGCCACGCCACTGATTCAATGATTCGATAAACAAATGAATAAGAGTAGTTCAAATTTTGAATAATCAAATCAAAATTAAATAGACTTCCACATTTTTAAAATAATGAGCTACAAACGAAATACAGTGGAACCTCGAGATACGACCTGCTCAACATACGAATAATTCGAGATACGAGCTGTGCCGAGAGCGAAATTCATGTTCGTTTTACGAGCAACAATTCGAGTTACGAGTCGAGCTTAAAACCAAAAACCTATCGACGATGATCGTGTGAAATCAGATCTTTCGTTTTCATTCGGAAATAGGAACCATTATTGCCAGCACGGGAAAAAATATATATCAGCCACTATTTGGACAAATACAGCAGAGTGTGGGTACACCATGATCTCGACCAGTCGCGCGTATCACATCGCTTAACAAAGGCTCGTCTCTGTAGTGTGAGCGTTTTATCTAGCGAGTTTAGTGATTTTAATCGGAATTATTCTTGTACATCATGGGTCCCATCATGGGTTTTGTTTAATCTGTCAATGAAGTGTTGTTAACGTAGCCTTAGTTCTGTGCAGTCAATCGTTCTCCCCCCCCCCACCTCGCTCCCTCTTTCTCACCCACACTTGGTTAGCCGCAGTCGTCAGCCACCCAGATACTATTCTGTACGTTTACCATGACTTTACATACATTTGATATCTTTCAGCATTTCTCGTTTCATTATTTATTTTATTGTTTATGTAGGCCTATACGTATTCAGTGTCTTTTTCAGCATTTAGGACTTTATATAGTGTTAGAACCAATTAATCGGATTTACTCTATTTTATATGGGAAATACTCGTTTGAGTCTGAGATGCGAGTAATTCGCTCACTCTTTCTCGTCAAGGACAATGACAAACTGGAACAAAAAAAAATCTGGGCAATCCCTTTAAATGGTTATCGGTTGGGTGTCTTCATGACCGTCTCTTCTTTTGTTCCTGTGTTATATTCATTTGCTGGAATATTAATTATCTTCCACCAAGACAGATGTAAAGATTTTAGGTTTTTAAATAAAATAAAAAAAAATTAGTTACTCTAGAAATACTATCCGTTAGTTGTCGTTGCAAAATATATTTGATCTTTAAACTTGTGTAGTACCGAACTTGGGGGGGGGGGGGGAGAGATCTTGAGTTCAAAACAAATCAACCTTACATCACTTTCATGTGTGCTGCAAGGTCAGAGACAGGAACTTTAGAAAATCATGATCAAATTTTACGAGTCATGCATGTATATCATCAAAGTTCTGTTTCCTATATAGATCACGCTCAAAAAGCAAGAATTGCCCAATTGTTCAATCTTTCTTCGTGAATTGTTGACCTCAAGTAATTCTTGATTAGTTTGAGGTGCGAGAAGCCTCTTTCACCAGATGCCACAGTTACGGTTATTGTTAAAAATACTCAGCAACAAAGTAGTTTGGGAAACCATGTATCTTTCTAGTAAACAGATAAGCTAAAATTTCTACCCGGGTTTTGGCTGTATTTAGTAGAATATGCCTTAAAGATGACAGTTTCGTCTATTTTCCAGGAGACTTTCATGGGTTTTCAGATTTCCTGGATCAGGATCAGGAGGCCAGGCGAACCCCGTTTTAAGTTATAATGGTTTTATTTAAATGCCACCATTGTCACATTGGCCTACCTAATGGAGAGTAGGCCTATAAAACTGTGATTAAAGATCTCCCATAATATGTAGGCCTGCAAGCATTCAATAACGTTATTAAACATAAAAAAGTAGGTCTATTGCTATTCTATGGATAGCTAGCTAGCTGTACAATGAACCTTATGGAAATACATAGTGATACTCTAGGGGGATACACTCAAATGTTTCCCTCAAAGAGTGTGCAGTGAAGTCATGCATGTTCAACTGGGGACAAGAGGCTCAACATCGATCCATTTAAAACACACAGATGTAGTTCTAGATGTGAAGCAAAGAGATGAGCAGATAGCTAATGAAATACACAAGAAGAAATTAAAGAAAAAAGAAATTCAAAAACTAACTGTATCAGACCCACTGTGTAAATACACAATTACAGTTTGCTTATTTTAGAGAAGGCCTACACGAGAAATGTTATATAGGCGATTGTTTGTGCTGGCCTCATGACTCCCTCGTAAACCCTGGGTCACAGAAACAGATGAATTTTACATCATCTGCCCTATTGTCTAAAAGTGGATCTCAATATTTACTTTTTTTAAAATGTTTTTATATATATATATATAACTTATTACTTATAGGGCAGATGATGTAAAGGTCATCTGTTTCTGTTACCCACAGTTAGGCTAATGAGTGTCATGTGGCCAGCACAACGACCAACCTTTACTTTTCCCCAGCTAATGTCTGGTACCCTTATAGAGCCGTGCGCCCTAAAGATCCAGAAATTAAAAACCCAATCTTCACCAGGATTCGAACTCGGGACCACGACCATCCTATTTGGAAGCCAAGCGCTTTACCCCCTCAAAGACCTCCAAAAAAAAACGTATAAACTGTAGGCTTTATAAACTGTAGTCTTTATAACCTGTAGTCTTTAAAAACTGTAGGCTTTATAAACTGTAGTCTTTATAAACTGTAGGCTTTATAGACTGAAGTCTTTATAAACTGTAGTCTTTATAAACTGTAGGCTTTATAAACTAGTCTTTATAAACTGTAGGTTAATTCGATTAGAAAACAACAAGAGAAAAAAACTTATTCCTTAAAATTACTACCCACCGTGTTTTATGTTCCAACCTGTGTTAACAATCAATCTTGCTGGTAGTCTTAAGTGCACAGCCCTAAACAAAGAGATTAAATAAGATTTAAAAAAAAAACGCAGGCCAGTCCTCTTTAATCTGGACAGTTGAGCGAAGGAACACAGAAATCACACGTGAGCTAGATTGTCGTGAGGGGGATGGGGTGGTAGGACTATCATTGGGCTTGGATACCATCAGGTAGTCCACTATAATGACACGTGTCCATAGACCTACGCTTAAAAAAAAATAAAAAATTGTGCCTCCGTTTCCATCATAAAAAAAATGAACTTGTTCACTTAAGTAAGTACACTCCGCCCCCCCCCCCTCCCTTTTTTTTTCAGCATCGTTAAGAATATTGAATGAGTTTATTAGCAATCGTGACCTCTCAACTAAAGAAAACAAAAGAAACTAGAACAGACACAAAATAGTGCAGTGAGATTCATACCATTAGTAAAATATTTAAATTTAGAGACTCTTCACAAGCAAAGTAGCAATTATACATAAAACACTGAAACAGTTTTCAAATACAAAACCTTATAAAAAATACTCATAAAGACACAAAGATAACGGCACATTTTAAGTTTCATAAGTTTGGACATATTTGTACAAATAGGCCTACTCTTTCTTGTATTCATTCATCAAACTCCATTTGAGTGAGGGTTTGATATTGCTAAAGCCCTGGACAAAAACCCTGCTGTCTTGCGTAGGCGTCACCATATAGGTCGAGAGTTTTTGGTTTCCCAGACCTGTCAAGGCGGAGATGAGCAAGTCTGGGGGCAGTCAAACAGAATATGAGGCTTTCCTCTTCTTCCCCGCACTGTTAATCGAACTTTGGCCATAGCCATGAAAAGTATGAGCCAACAGACTGCACTGTGCTACTCTTTCTTGTATAGAATGTGTTGAATATTTACATCTGAACACTAAATTGAATTCTGATTCTTTTTAACTGTTGCTACTTTTATCATAAATAAATAACTTTTAAAAATTCAATAAAATTTGTACGCAAAGTACAACAAAAATAAATGATTTGTATAATTATATACATTAAACAATAAAATTAATAAAAACAAATGATGCCCTTAATTTTTTATTTATTTTATTCATTTTAAGATATAATAATAAAAAAACATGTATTGTACATTAAGAAATAAAATAACAATTATGTGTTTCAACTTGGCAACAGATGTACAAAAACAACATGAACATGGACAAAAAACAAAATGAAAGATGAGATTTACGTTATGCCATTTTGTCAAAGTATGGGACGTGTAACTTAGACGACCTGTTTGCCCATCTAAGATCTTGCAATAAATATCAGAAGAGGTGACATTTCTATTAAGATTGAACCAGAATTGGTTCTTAAGAAAATAATTCATTAGTGTAGTTCTTGAGCATCTCAGGGCAGCATGGATACTAGATGAAAGTACTCTTTCTCATGTCTACAAATTGGATAGGACCAGAATTGCTACAGCTGTTGTAGCTAAACACAACAATCAAGTAATATTAAGGCACTAAGTAGACCACGATATTAGTTAAATTACGGTACTCCTTTAGGACTTTGTGATCATATAAAGCTTATCTGTTTCTAAGGGTGCCAAAAATTAACAAGGGTCTCATGTGGCCAGACAAGGACCATCTAAAAAATTTCCCAAAATTTGGGAGGACTCAGGGACTTCTAATAATCTCAAAGATCAAAATCCCAGTCTTCACAGGAATTCTAAATACTCCTAGGTTTGGAAGCCAAACGCTTTACCACTGGGCCTACGCTTTACCACTGGGCCTACGTAGCCCATGAAATTCTCTTCAGATAATTATTTTTCCTAAAGATATCCCTAAGTGAAATGGGTCATATTAAATAATTCTGAGACCAATAGTAAACCAATAATAAGTCGCTAGCACATTGAACAACAGTTATTAGTAGTCCAAATATGTCAGATGCTCATAAAGCCTGGTTAGTTCTTAAGAATATTGAAAATCTTTAAAAAAAAAAATGTCATGTTTCAAATAGGGAAAATTATGTCTGAACATACTGACATATTGTTCTTATTAAAAAAAGATTTTTTTTTAAAAAACATTTTAGCACAACCTAATTTAGAACTATTTGGCAGTGAGTGAAATAATTTGCCTTGACAAACTTCAAGCCTTACAACTAGGGAGATACAAGTGTGGTTACAAAAACACCACTATTTCTTTTTGTCTTCTTTGCAAGCTATGACATATCTCTGCGGCACCATAAGAGGTGGGGAGTAACCAGTACTGTAGGACGTGTCCTCAAATAAAACAGAGTAGTCATCAAGAGGCTGAAAAACAAAACAAAAACATAACCATTAAAAAACAAAGTCGAGAAGAAGATTGTTAAATGTCTGAACTTTCAATACTCTCACACTTTCCAGCTAGGTTAGGGTTAAAAAGTAACCCTTTCAGACTTTGCCATCTTAAGGCAGATGATGCAAGGGTTATCTGTTTCTATGGCCAATGGTTAACAAGGGTGCTCTGTGACCTGCACAATGACCATCTTTACTTTCTCCAATTATGTAAAGTACTTTTTAGAGTTGGGGGACCCCCCCCCCCCACAGGCACCCTAAAGTTCTTGAAATTCAAACTTCCAGTTTTCTTAAATAATGTTAAACAATTTTTTTTTTAATAACTAAGAAGTCTGTTAAAATACAACTAATTTATGATATGTATCAAAAAATAGTAAAAACAATAAGTGTAAATTACTATTGCACATCTGATATTTGATTTTTTGTGAGCATAGACAGAAATGTACAAAAATGAAAAAAAAAAAGTTTAAACTTTTTACATTTACTGGATATCACACTGATATATTATCATTAAATTAAAATATAAAAATTAATAATTTAACGTAAGCAAGTTGCTAAATGTTTATGATCACAAATTGAAATAAAAGGAAAAGTTTGCATGCTATCAAATGTTTAATAAAAATCTCATGGACAATATCAAGATAAGATCAAGCTTATTCAAATAAGACTACACATTTACACATCAAGCTATCTTTATTGATCGATTGCTAACTTCAGTGTAGTAGGGATTAGAACTATAGTCCTGATGTCAGCTTACAAATAATAGCTTCACATAAATATTATAAGCATGTCACATTTTTAAAAATCACATGATGTTTTAAGACTGTGATGATTTGTTTGATTGCATATTTTTTTTTATCTTAAAGTGTTTTATCATAAATTCTTTTCCATCTACCATTACTTTAATAGGTGTTGCTAAAATGATATTACCAAATAATGAAATGGCAGTGCTAAATGTCATATGTTCATTTCCTGTGTGAATTAAATTGACTTATACATTAAAACAGCACAGTTAAAAAAAATAGAAGTTCAAATAACAAAAATTAAGGAATAAATGATTTCTTTGAAAAAATTAAACACTTGAACACATTTTAATAAAGCTTTTGGAAACAGTTTTAACATTAATAGATCTAGATCTAAATGTAGCCAAAGCAGTAACAGTACAACTTCAGTCACATACTCAACACTAGGAATGAAATAATACAGCATTTCTGTTTTGTGACATGTTTCATCTCTATGGGAGAAGTCACAATGCATGAAGTAGTGCAATTCTAAATCTTTCAAAACATGAACCATACATAGGATAACTCTTTAATCTTGTATCTAGAGTAATTGTTTAATATTTTATCAAAATAGTTAACACAATTACAACTGAAAATAGATTTTAAAATGAAGTGACTGAATTGTTACTTGCAGAGAATTTTTTTTTCTTTTTTTTAAATATTAAATCCTAGTACACATTTAATTTCAGTTAAGCATTGTTAGGCTACAGTAGGTTTACTGCAACTATTCAAAAAGTTGAGATAAAGAAAGACAATAAGGTATGACAGGGGATGCCCTGCACACTAAAGTATACTGACCTTCTTTGGCGGTTCATCTATCAGAGCCCTGTAGAAACAAGTTGTCTGCGGGTACAGAGCCAGCACAAGCTACACAAAAATAACAGTACAGAAAAAAAGCTTTAAAACTATGCAGTGATAGAAGACTTAAAAATTTGACCGAAGAAAAAATATGCATTAATTTACTGAGATAAATCTAAGAATTTATGTACTTGTAAAATATCTATAAACTTGTAAATAATTATTTAATTTTTCTCATACAAAAACAAAACAATTAAGGAACCAGGCATTCAATTTAGTATTGTAATTTATCTGTCAATAAAATAACCTTTTAAATAAACTGGACATAGAGAGGGATAACTTGTTTAAAACATACCGTTTTTTTAGGAAACAATGCACCTGGATCTGTTTCAGGATTGGCTTTCCAGATGGGAAGAGGAACAACTCTTCGTCTGCTGATTGAATGGCGCCTGGGGAGTAAGGGAGCAGAGTGACTTTTAATTTTCACATTGGCCATGCAGCAATTGTTTTTATTTCTTATTTGTCTATACAAAACTTGTTTATAGTGCGAAGTTTTAAAAAATACAAGAGGGTCACATATTATTTTTTTAAAAAGTCAGAACTTTATCTCCCAACTACTAAATCAAACCATATTCAATTAAAACAACTTCTTATGTAAATATTCATGAGCAAAAATTTTGCGCTTTTATAAAATATTTTGTTTCACATTTACATACAATTACAAGATAAGCTGTCACATACAATTACATTTTTTAAAAAACTTTTTGCTGGATGGTAAGCCCATTTTTGAAGTATTTCTTAAGAATGAAAATGAAATCAGGATAAGTGTTCAATACAGTGTAAACATACATTTATCACGAGAAGTGCTGCTAACTTTAAAGAGACTATTGAAAAATGAGCACAGTCTTATAGTATAAAAAAATCTATAGGAAACAGCAGCACAATTTTTTTATTTTGTAAAGCCACTTAGAACAAAGGGACAGCCTCTTTATATACTTTCTAGCACAATAAACAAGTATTATGTTTCAAAATTAAAATTTGATCTTGTAAAAACTTTTATGAATGTCTTGGCACTATTAAATATTTGTTTAGCCCATTGTAAGTATTTAATATAAGGTAGTACTTTAATATAACAAAAACAGTGTTAACATTTAAAGATATTACTCTGAATGACACACATAGTAAATCTCAAGACACAGAAGATAGTCAGTACCCAATCACAATTTAGTTCTCAAATATAAACAAACATATTCCTCCACCCATGAACAGTAATATATCTCTGTCAATACCCATAACAAAACCAGAGTTAAGTGTGGCAAAGAGATAGAGAAAACGTTTTTTAATTGTTCTATAAATTTAGTAATCATTACTACTCATGATATTTGTGATGAAGATATGTAAAAAAAAAATTCATTCTGAACAATGCATGACGTGATCTACTGCATTGAATACACAAATATTATTAATAATCATATAAGGCGGGGGGCAAATGTCAAGAGCAGGGGGTGTGTAAGATGTGAGATTGTGTGTGTGTTTGTTTATTTTGTTTGAATGGTGAACTGTTTTGCACGGGTTTTGCAAGGGGGGACAATAAGGTTTCCAGCGGGCAGTCTAGTTAGTTGGAGAGCTGACCTGGTCTGAGTAGGGTGTCTTTATTTTATTGTGTCAGTTGTATTGCCTAGCTCCTGAGATATTATTCCTACATTGTGTGCACTGACTATTTGGGGTAATACTATGTTGTGGCATTGTAGCCTATATTATTCATAATATAAGTAATCATTTATTTACTCTAGTCTAAGCGCCCTGTAGTGTGATGTGGGCACGTTTTGTATTTTATATTGATGACTATGTATGCTATGTTACATTTGTAAACCATTGTTTCTGTAAATAAATATTAACGCTATACTCCTTAGTTGAGTGGTACTTTACATATACTTGTTGTACATGTTAAAGGTCTGCAGGCGAGCTTCATACCCCTAAGACAACGACCCTGTTAAACGGACAGGAGTCCTTTACAGTTTTAGAATAAAATTATTAAATATAAGACATTTTAAAATATAATGTAAATGTTAACTTTTTCAGATTACTGTAACTAAATAAGTCAAGAGAGGAAAAACCAATTTATTACCTTGAATTTCCCCAACATCATAGCAAAACAATATTTTAAAGTACCAAGGTTTATTTTAAATGATTGGTAATACCTTTGTGATGATAAATAATTACATTACTTTGAAAATCACTTTAAACAATGAATTATTCTAAAACTGAAATAGATCCATACATATCACATTAGGCTGACAATAAAGAGCTAAATTTAAAAAAAAGGACACTCACTCTTTTCCTTCTTCAGCATCTACATCATCAACTTCATACTTGCCAGTGTGTGCATCGAAATGAACAACTTCAGCTAAGATCCAGTTCTCTTCTCCATCCTGACCTTTGACCCTAGCTGCCACCTTATCCTCAGGCTGAGATATATAGTTACTATCTGCTGGTACTGCACCACACAGTGGAGGTGGACTTATTGATGAGAAATTTCAGAGAGATAGAATTAAACTTACATCAATATACCACTAACGAGCTTAAAATTCAGTTGCCACAAATTTCTTAGAACCTTTTCCTAAGCTTCTTGCCCTATAAATAACATTAGTTCTAGAAAAAAGTTCCCCTTTCAGACCTTGTGGTCTATAGGGCAGATGATGTAAAGGTCATCTGATTCTGTGGCCTACGGTTAACAGGGTGTCATGTGGCCAGCACAACGACCAACTGCCTTTACTTTTCCCCAACTAATGTCAGGTACCCATTAGAGCTGGGTGGACTCAGAGGTGCCAGAAGATCCAGAAATTACAAATCCCAGTCTTCACCAGGATTTGAACCCTGGTTCGGAAGTCAAGCGCTTTATCGCTCAGCCACTGTGCCTCATTAGTTCTAGAAGCTTAATCAGAATTAACTTTGACCTTCACATAGTTTGCAGTGAGGAACAAGAAAAAGAATATGTAGCTGTGAGTAAAAATTAACAGTGTTTAATTACTCTTACAAACAATTTTACTAAAATGAGGGAACATGTCGTTTTGACCTTTTTAGTTGAGAGTTTGTGAGTTTAAAATTAATATTAATGGACTACTGTTCCTTACAACAAAAAGATGATAATGTATAAGAGATAAAATGATAAATGTTTTTATCTTGATATTATCATTAAATGGGCATCTAGCACTAACAATGGACCTAGATCAGATTTTGAACTCTTCAGATCTAGTCTAGATCTAAGAGTTATGTAATAAATATAAGGAAAAGCTTAGATATTCTTTCAATAAACTTGAAGTAACTTTAAATTTATTTAATTGTCACATAATATCAGTACACTATAGCTGACTATGGCATTTAAAAAAAGATATTGAATAATTCCAATGATAGGCCATTAAGTTGAGTTTACCTCTCTCCTGGTTTGCTCACCCACAAAGGCAAGGTAGTGGCATTCTGCTGAAGCTGAGACATAAGAACTCCCCTTCTCATGATTTGCTTTGGACGACCAGAATCTAAGTAAGATTCAAATAACCAAAATATATACAACACAAAGGGCAGTGGCACTTTGAAAAGCTTTAGATTTAGTTACATTTGTTTAGTCAAATTTAAAATTGAATAAAATAAATCTATTTCTTGTTCTGTTTGCTATTTTACTAATGAAAAACTCAATATATACATATATTTTTTATTTTTCCCTGCTTTGTCCATCTGTATTTAATTCAATAACCTGGGGTGATTTGGACAGGAAAAAAAAATCAACCTACAAATAAATAGTGTCATAATTTTATTCAAAAGTCAGTTAAATAATTGATTTCATCTTACAATAATTTCCATTTATGGGAAAATAATTTGAAGCAATGAATTTATTTGATTAGCACTGTTAATGTTCGTCATACACATACAAGACACAATAAGTACAGATACTACTCACCATGCTTCTGTTTGGCTGATTTCTCTTGTAGCTTTTTAATTTCTTTGATCTTGTCTAGAGCTGATCTAATTACCCTGTAGGACAAAAAAAAAAGATTTTTTTAAAGGCACTACAAATGTGCAGCATTTACTATTAATTGTAAAACAAAGTCTATGACAAACTTGATCTACCACATTTAGAACTATTGATTTTACCTCTCTTTTCAATAAGTTCAATGGTTGGTAAAACTGTAATAAGTTGTAAGTAGAATAAAATAATATAATAACCCAATATAACTTTTACTAGTCATATGACAAATGAGTTCACCCATCAGGGGACCAGATATTTATAGTAGACCAACAGCCACAGAAATATAAAAAAAAAAAAAATATAACCCCCTCTCTGGTTTATGCCACTCCCTGGACATGTTTATTTTAGAAGCCCATTTGGAAAAATTATAACATTACTCCAATGATTCAGCTGGAAATGAAATAAAATGAAAGTTCACTTTTCAGTAACAACTTACTCAGCTTCTGCCTCAGCATCAGTTGTAGCAGCACTGTACAAAGATTTCAACTTTTGTCTGTAGTAAGGTGTGACTGTACAAAAAAAAAAATGTAGACTTAAGTACGAGGCTATATGTTGAGCTCTTTATTTTAAGTAAGTTCAATTAAATTAAAAAAAAGAATAGAAAAAATAAATTCAGTGTTTATTATGTAAAAAAGATAAGCCTTCGATATCAACAACAAAACAGACCTCCCAAAAAGTATGACTTGTGTATGACAGTGTATGATAGCTAAGTTAAATTTCAGATGGTTTGTATAATAGTTTTAATCCTCATACAAACATATCTTTAAACAAATTCTGCTTTGGAACATCAAACCATTAAAAAAAATGGTCACACCATTAAAAAAAAATTAATACATGTATTGAATATTGTGACTGAATGCTATTTCCAGTTGATGCAGAACAAATTTTTTTTATTTTGAATCCTAGAGGAAGATATCAATTTTTATTATCACAAGAAGCTTGTTAATAATAGACCAAACAGACAAGCAAAGTTAAGTCATCTGTTTTATGAATCTCTTAGTCTCAAAGGGAGCTTAATGATTCTCTAAATAGTCTTTACAAATAACTGGATACTATATGAATTACCTTTTCCTTCTTCTCTCATTTTCTCATGTGTTTTATGGATGTTAGTAAGGTTGTGTTCTGCTCTATCACGCTCAACCTAGAATCACAGAACAATTATACTGATCACTTGTATGTAACTATTATTATACATCCAAATATTTAAACAAATATATACCATCAACTTAGGTTCATATTTATATCTATACAAACCTGAATATCCTTTACATTTTTAAACAATGCGCCCAGAAGGCTCTGTATTTTTTCCCTAGAGGAAGGGGGCACCACACCTATAGCTCCTTTAACTTCATCACACGAGGAGCTGGCAGATAAGGTAGGGCTGCCAGTCGATATCTTGTCTGCTTTTGATTCAGAGGATTTCCCAGAACCATTGTCTGATTTATCTGTTTTGTGTTCTGTTTTGACATCCTGTTTATTATCACTTTTGGAGCTTGATTCATTTTTAGCTTCTTTATCATTTCCACTTTTCCCCTTTGACCCTCTAGCCATTTCTGGAAATAAAATTTTAAAAAATAGAATAACTGTCAAGGGCACACACAGATTACAATCTGTTTTATATGTTAAGGATGTTCCATTAGAATCAAAAATTAAAACCTCCCAAGGAATGATGCATGCTGGTTATGAACCTGGAACTATCAAGATGACAGACCAGAGCACATACCACATGAGCAGGTAGCAATCTTGGACTGATAATAGGGATATTTTCTCTAAATATTGTAAGCTAATTTCCAAGTTCATCCATTAATAAGCTTACATCTGTTAAGGAAAGTAAAGACAATTTTCTCTTATAAAAATATAAGTCCTGACATAGTAGGAATACAAGATTGTGTATAAAAATATTTGATATAGTTTTTATAGTCATTTAAAGAAAATAGAAAAATTGTTTATTAACTACAGGATTATATGTTAAAAAGTACTAGGCAATACAGATGTACCCACGCCCTTTTAAGTAACTAATGATTTAAGAATGGATGAGTTTCCTGTTGAAATACTGTGGGTAACACATTGTCAAGATCTATAAGAAAAAAGCAACAGAAGAAAAAAAAACTTTTTTTAGTAAACAAAGCTTATCTTAAGGAAAGAGCTGCTAATTACTGTCATTTATCTGAACACAATAGGGTTTAGCTCCCTTTCTGCTATATAAAACAAAATTAATTAATTAGTACCAAATAATTAAGAGGTGGTTAATTTTTGGATTTGTGTATTGTCATCGACTATGAATAATTGGAAAATGGGAGAGAAAAAAAATTGTCAAAATGTAATAAGGGAATTAAACCCTTATATACATCCACATCTCTCACTAAGTAGCATTTTTTTCTCCTTATTTAGATATATCAAACAAACTAATTAATCATCAACATTTAAATAACTATTTCTTTTTTTTTTTTTTTCATTGATTCATGTCTAGTCAGGTTCAATGAATAATTGTGCAAAGTTTTTAACTTGATCCGTGAATGGGAAATGGGAGAAGAAACAAGTTCAAACTTTTTACTGGATAAACAGACAGATAGAGTGAGTTGATATTTTATAAGCTTTGTAAAAAAAGGCAGCAAGAGAACAGAATCCATTCTCTAAGTAGACAAGGAGTAAATGTATGGAAAGA
>JADKLZ010003044.1:23614752-23650206 GCA_021533235.1 Biomphalaria straminea | reverse complement strand
TTGAGCAATATGACAACTTGATCAAGTACATATGTTTCTTTTTATAAATGACAGACATTTCTTTAAAAGAGAAGATGATTAAATTGTATGTGTGTTAATCTAGACTGACATGTTAATTAAAGACTTAAACTTAAAAGTCATTGGTTTTCCTGACTGATTCAGGCAACTTGCTCCATGCTCTAATGGCACTAGGGAAAAAAGTTCCCCTTTCAGACCTTGTGGTCTATAGGGCAGATGATGTAAAGGTCATCTGATTCTAGGGAAGAATGGGCACTTTTATGAATTTATTATGAGCTGTTATGTATATGTCTTTCTGTTTATTTTATTAAGTTGAATATTTTTATTATAAGTAATTGCTACTTCTACTTTACTACAACTTCTGTCCTTAAGTCTCTCTAAATTTAGTCATTTTTACTAATGGTGTTAAAAAGTTATGTTATTTTTATATTGGAATTAATTAGAAATACAAAGTTTATAAATTTATGTACAACTGAGTATGTGTAGTGTGTTTGTTACCCTGAATTTCAGGACCAATATAATTATAAAGCAAAAAGAAAACAAGCAAAAAGAAAACATTATTAATATTATTATTCTTTAATACCTACACACACACATAAAGTAATTAAAATAAAACCTTATCTACCTAGACATTTAAAATTTCTTAAAAAATACATTAAGCCCTGACAACTGGTTTACCATGAATAAGAGAAGTAGTGTTTATTTGTTATATTTTTTAAAACTCTTAATAATTGTTACCAGTTTGGGACATTTGCACAGCTTTGTTATCATTCAACAGACTTAAAAAAAAACATTTCTCTGTTAAGGATAGCTGCCCTCAAGAGATGTGCAATTTAGATTATCACCACAATGACAATCCTGCTTGTTGCTATCCTCTACTCTCCTGCAGGAGGTCTGAGATAGGACATAATAGTCTTCATTTATGGAAGAATATCTGAAACTTATGAATCAAATCAAATTTACTTTGAGACAGTGCACTATATAACTATTTTTTAAGTTCTTCAAGTCACAATAATACTTTGAAGAAAAAATTAAAATCTCTCAAACATTGTTGATGCCCAAAGGGACAAAAAATTGCCCAAAAGCTGTTGTAGAGAAATACAATATTCTAGTGAGCAATTCATCAATGATATTGATGATGGGAAACAGAATTACAGAAATAAGAAGAGAATGCATCTCAGCAACAAAGTGGATATTGACTCTAGATAGGCAGACAAGAAATACATGATATACTGGTTAATATCTATCAAATGATTCAATGTCAAGGATTAAAGAAAAAGTAGGTGTCATTGGTGTCTTTTACACTAAGATACACTAATCTGAGCCTTGTAATTTTATCTACATGAAAATTAGTTACTGGTTATTGGGCTTTGAAATATAGTAGTATATTCATGGCTCCTGTAGTTAAAGATCGCTTCTGAAGGGGTGTTCTATAGCCAGCCCCCAACTGAGATTTATCTTTAGTAAGCAGGCCCAACTCATTACCCGGTTACCCATGTACAGGTGTTGCTTAAAGGTGTGACTTCTAGACAGTGGTCACCTGAGATGAACTCTATGTGGTGAAATAAACAAATACAAAGGAATGGGAGGTGTTAATAGACTGACATCTGGGTCAGCATAACATAGATAAGGAGTATAATATTTAACTAACACTCATAGTGGCATCATTGGCGTAGCAAGGTACCCGTGGGCCCGGGTTCAAGAATGTGCTGATGCCCCCCCCCATAGGACAAAAATTTTGCGTGACAAAGAAATTCAGTAGTTTGTATGTATGTTACTGTTGTTACATTTACTAAAAGACATTCATGGGTGCAGCTGATAAAAACAACTTAAGACCATGTCTAAGTAGTGTTTGACTTTCTTGTTGGCAGATGTACTTGGAAAAAAGTCAACAAAACACAAGAGCACCTTCAAATCAAAGTGCTACTTTTTGTCAAGGCTATAGCACTTCATTTACTCAACGAAATGTGTGACAAGTAAACTCAAAATGTCATTAGGATTACGTTTGTCAAATCAAACTAGCAATAACATTAACAATATGAAAAGAAAAGGAACGAAATCTTAAGATGCCATATTCACTATTCAAATAGAGAACAAGAGGGTAATGTTGAGTGGATCAATCTCCTTTATACTAAGTCAGACAACATATGTGAACTAGAAGACGTCTACAGGCAGCAAAGTTTTGAAGGACTACAGTTAATTAACAATTATTAATAACTTTTGAAAAACAAATTTCAAATCAAGCAATTCTGTCCATTGAAAACAAAGTAGCAAAATATATCTAGTTGAAAGTTATTTACACGTTTTCAAATTTGAAATCCTGAAAAGGAAATTTAAGTTTTAATTTTTTAAAGTTATTGTAGACTTTTAATTGTTAAGATATATAAAATCTTTTCACGTTTTTGTACCGATCGATATACTTTTCATAAAGTTTCATTTTTTTTGTCCAGTAGTCGTCCTGAAGAAACTACCATTATAATGTTCAACAGTTTCCGTTAGGAGCTCTTTAAAGTTTACTAAGGAAAGCTTTATCAGCTGATGTTTAATTTGTTTCCAATTTTAAAATAATGAATGTTAATTTATGTAAAAATTAACGATAAAATGTCAGCGACTTAAAAAAAAAACACAACAGAATCGACACTCATTTTAACGTTGTGTAACAGCAATCAACGAACTTTATTATTAAGCAAAAAAGAACAAATCAACGATATTTTTTATTGGGAAGAATAATTGGAACGCTGGGAGGGGGGGGGTGACACCCTGATCTTACCGCACCGGGTGACACCCATCCTAGTGACGCCACTGATGTGATACAAACTCTGTAGTCTTTCATTGACATCATATTGTTACGACCTCATCATGCGCATCGCAAGTCTCGCTAGCGCACCTCTAGTGAACGGACTTAAACATGATGTTTACAAAAAGGAGAGTAACGATTTCCGCCCAAGGCTAGAAGTGGAAATAGAGACACTGTAGTTTGATGAAGATGTTATTTGTGTACTTGTGATGTCTTATAAATAAATATATGTCTCGTTGAGTTTGCCTTGTCACTTATATTATTACAATATTAATTCATTATCTGCTTGAACCATTCTGAGTTTGGCTGTTCTTCGGGCTGAAGCTCAAAGCTATTCAGTAACATGGCCTCAGCACCTGACAACTTGAGAGCCTCTAAAGGGTTCCCAATAGAAGACTTCATGTCGTTATTGCCAGATAGTTTCAACAGAAGAGTAGGCCCCTACCCTTAAATTGGGTGGACAAGACTACCATTTAAGTCCTTCTTTTCGATCAAGAACGTAGGAAAAGACATTCTTTGGATAAAGGCTAGAAGCAGAAAGCGTCAAAAATCATAGAAACAAAGCATTAGATCTAGATTTTGTTTTATTCACTTTCCAAAAAATTACATTGCATAATTTTGTTTTTTTTTTAAATACTTTTAATTGTGATTAACATACTACCAATGTTTAATCACTGGCACTTACTTCCTAACATTGCTAGTTGTTGCATTTTTCACTTGGGTGCTACCCCGTGAGGACCACATCCCGCTAGTGACGATACTGATGCTAGTCATAGCTCACGTGACTTGCAGAGATTTTTTTAAAATAACTAAATTATTTATTCATCATGACTGCATGTTAACGTTTTGATATCTTTTGAAATCTGTAACTCTTGCTTTCTAAATGGACCTCATTCACCAAAACGATGTAAACTTTTGACATGTAAATTGTGTGTGAGTCTGGTGTGAATGAACATTCTGTTTCTCTTTTATAGTTATAATGTTTTGTTTGGTATAATGCACAAATTGTAAGACAAATTTCCTTATGGACAATAAAGATTATTATTATTAACAGTCACCTGATAATATTGTTGTAACTCTAAAGTAGCCCCACTCAACGAAAGTGCTAGATAACAATAGTAATTTAAAATTAGAATAATAGTTGGGTAACAATTACGCATTAAAATAATAATGACACTTCTTAGTATGAACACCCTTTTACATCGGCCATCTCTTGACTTCCTCTCGCCTATTTCCTGTCTCTCTCGGGGAACTCACGGTGCTCAGTCTCACAGCAAATGACAGCGCGCATTTCAGAGTCATAAGAATATTGATAAAACAAAATAAAAACTATCAAGTGATTAAAATTTGATCGTTATTTTTATAGAAGAGATAGAGAATCACGTGGCTCAATGTTGTTTGTTTACGGTTGGTGAATGAGGTCCGTTAGCAACAAATAATTCGCCACGACACCCTTCTAATCATGTCACAGTTGTTCAAGAATATTTTTTTTCAGCAAGAGCTTATTTCAGTCATATTTTTTTTTTACTTTACTCCTTTTAAACCTCAAACAATTCAAATAACACACAAGACAACATTGTGAAGGATCCCAGTTCAAACTGTACACACGCGAGATACTTTTTTTTTTTTTTTAGAGAAAACACGCTTTATTAAATCTTATTATAACAGTACCTGGTTTAACTGATTAATTCTTAAATGAAGATAATATGAGAATATTGTACTGGTTTACATTTTTTTTTATATTTAAAGGACGTTCGATGTACATCGAACTTGGCGAACAAGGGGGGTGTTACGGTCGTAGTGCAACATGGTGCGAATGAAAAAGGTGCGAATTTGTGTAATGAAAGGAAGGGAGGTTAAAAAGAGGAAGTAGGGAGAAACGGACAAGATACGAAAGGAAAATGTTTTTTTTTTGAGAACGTGATATGTTATTAAAGTATATATATAGAAAACCCTGAGAGTGTTATTATTTTAAAGAGACTTGTGTCGTAACAAGTAAAAGCGCATTAAGAGTTTCCCAGTGAAATCTCGCAAAACCATCGAACCTCAAAGAAATCACAATAGAGATTTGTTTCTTAGCAAAAGAAATAAAAGTGTAGTCTAGAGAAATAGGTAATTTCTTTGAGGTTCGAGTTGATCTATTTATATATTGTCACAATACATGCTATTCGGTGGTCGGGGTAAAAATACAAACTATTCAAAGAAACAGAAAAACTACTTTGCATACGAACCGGAACTTAGCTTTCAGCTCAAGACAGGACCGGGTTCAGACATTGCATGAAAAAGCAACAGGACAACAACACTGACCATTATAAACACTTATGCAAGCTCACAATTAAATGCACACTGAAACCACTAGCCCCCCAGCATGTGACACTAGGATCCCCAATATTCCTAATTTAAACAAATCTAAATAAAAATAAAACATTAAAATGGCTTCTAAAGGCATTAACTTAACACTAAGATCTCAGGTAAATAATTAATATAAAAAATAATATGAATTAATTATAACTGTAACTATAATTGTAACACTAGAATATACAATAATTATCTAGTTAGAATCCTCAAAACGGCTAGTATGATTCCTAAACAAATCTAAATAAAAAAAAACCACTAAAATTGCTTCTAAAGGTATTAAATTAACGCTAGGATCTCAGGTAAATAATTCATTTAAAAAATAATATGAATTAATTATAACTGTAATTGTAACTATAATTGTAAAGCTAGAATATAAATTCTCTTAAAAGGATCCTCAAAACGGCTAGTAGGCCTACATTTTAAAAAAAAAGCTATTATCCTAAATGCACTAAGTCAATGGTTCCCCAACATGTACAAACCAATGTAGTGTCAGGATTCCTTACAACAAGACTGCACGCACTATAAAATATAGATCAAACAACTATACTTTTTTTTTTTTTTTTAATTTTAGATCAACTTTTTTCTTTTTATAGTAATGTATGCTATTAATATTTTTCATCTTTTAAAGCTATGGTAAACATTAAGCAAGAAGTATTTGTTTTAGAAGACCAAAAAGGGGCACTTTATTTTAGGAGGGAGAGAGGGAGAAAAGTAGCATTAATAGAAATGTTTGTTGTTTAGTTTATTTTTTAGTCATAGCTTAAGGAAAGGCCTACTTATATAGTTCCATGCTTATATCATACATTGTTACGCTTTCATCATCATCGTTCCTTTGTGTTCCTTGTGAAACATAGGGCTTCGACAAAAACACGCCACTCTCCACGGTCTCTTGAAAGTTTTTTTTGTATGGCTTCCCAGCTCTTTCCAGTTCTCTCGGCTTCCTCCAGTATATGTTGCGTCGCCATGTTCGTTTTGGTCTTCCTCTACGTCTTGTTCCCTGGGGGTTTCACTCTAAGGCCTGCCTAGCTCTGCTGCTTGTATCTTTTCTAAGGGTTTGACCAATACCGTACATCTCCACTTCCTCTCTAAGATATGCATCTCTATATTTTTCTGCCCACTCATCTCCCACAGTTTGGTATTTTCTACTTTGTCGTACTATTTTATCTTTAGGATATTTCTCAGGCATCTGTTGATGAAGGTTTGTACTTTTCTTGTTGTCACTTCAGTTGTTCGCCATGTTTCAGAACCATACAGTTGGACAGCCTTGACATTAGAGTTAAAGATTCTTATTTTAGTCTTGTTTAAGATGTGAGGAGATTTCCATGTTGGTTTTAGCTGTGTAAATGTCTGACGCGCTAGTTTTATACGACGTTTAATTTCTTCATCAGTTCCACCTGTTATACTGACTACACTCCCAAAGTATATACAATTTTCTACTCGGTCTATGGCCTGGGAATCCAGTTCTATGTCTCCAATTTGTTTGTTGTTTACTTTAAGTACTTTTTTTTTGTGGTTTATTTTGAGGCCTACTCTTTTTCCTACTTCACTTAAGGCTGTGATCTTTTCTTGCATATCCTGTAGTCTGTGTGGATAATAAGGCTATGTCGTCCACGAGTTCCAGGTCTTCCAGCTTTTGTGTGAGGGTCCATTGGGTTCCTTTCCCTGAATTAGAGTAGGCTTCTTCTGTGACCCAATCTAATACTATAAGAAACAGGAGTGCTGAAAGAAGACATCCCTGTTTGACTCCTGTTGTGACTGGAAATTCCTCTGATAGCTTGCCACAGTGGGTTACTTGACAGGTAAAACCATCATAAAGTTTTTGGATTATGATAATTATTTTGTTTGGGATCCCATAATGTCTCATTACCAGGGCCGGATTAAGCCAATCTGGTGCCCTAGGCACAAACCCATATGGGTGCCCCTTCTGCCCGGACCCCCGATCCTCCACTGACAGCTGGTATGTTCAATATTATGCAAAAAAACTAATAAAGACAAACGATTATTAACACATATGTTTGTACTACCGTCACTCAAGTCAAACCTACAATAAGGTATTTCTGTATTATATGTTTTAGGTGTATTTTCTTTTTTACATTTATTCTTTTCTATTTTTGTATTTTTTATTTTCTTCTTTTTAAATTTAAATTTTCTTTTTTTTGTAAGCGTTTTTTTCTTTTTATTAAAAATAAAATTTTATTATGAAATACATTTTAAACATACAAAATTTAATAAATCACACAAAATCCTTTATTTCAACAGCATCCAAACAATTTTTTTCAACGTGGCGATAATAACTGAGAAAGTCAGAGAGAGAGCACACATTTACATTCTAAAGTTCTTTTTTTCTAGATTTGCTTTTGGCAAAGTTTTTGAGTATATTTGCAAAGTTAATTTTGCGCAACAAGTCCGCCTCAATCACCAGTGGAGACAAGAATCAAGCCTTTCTTGTTTCATTGTTGATCTACTTGGATTTTTTGTACGTTTCAACTGAGAAAAAGAGCGCTCAGTTGAACAGTTCGTGACCATTAATGCTAAAAATATGCGCAAGGCGATTTCTACATTTGGAAAAGCACACTCGATGTTGTCTCTATTACTTTGTAGAGTTATGCATGACTGAACGTGTTGTTCTCAGATTCACGAAACTTGTGGCGAATATATGAGGGGAACTGTTGTAGTTAAGTATATAAATAATTGTTCAGATCTTCAAGATAAGCACTAATTAGTGCTTCACAACACTGCAATGATTGTGGTACATCGACCAAACACGAAAATCGAACTACTTTATCATTATATACCTGCACTCATCTCTGTCTCAAGTTTGTCAACAAATCGAGTAGAAAGTAGATATACGAAATTTGTCTCTGGCATTCAGTGAGACCTCACGGGCATTAGCATCAATGACCACTGTCTTTCGTTTACTATTACGGGTCAAAGTTGCCTTATATTCCACACCTGGTGTTAGTTCTTTTGCAGCTTCTTCAAATCTTTCAAATTCATTCCTAGATTCATGCAAATGATCTGCTAGTGAGGAATACAAATCAGCACATCCTATTAGCAATGTATTCTGCTTCTCTTCTGGTGTCCCCCTTCTGTAACTGGTCTTTTTGTAAACATTCTAACGCTTCTATAATCTGAGGATGAGACTTTACAATTGCTTCAGTTGCAACAGCATGTGCCTCCCATCTGGTATCGGAAAGGGGCTTTACAGACGTTTCATTCATAAGGCATCCTTTCAGAATCTTCCATCTGTTGGTTGAAGAAAAAAGTATAGATCAGTTGCACTGTATGGAAGAAGTTTACTGCCTCTAAACAGCAGTCAACGGCACTTCTGCCTATCAGATTTAGTGAATGGGCAGCACAGGGTATATATATAGCAAACTCATTTTCCTCTTGAATTCTTTTCTGCATGCCCTTGTAGCACCCAGACATATTAGCAGCATTGTCGTATGACTGAACTCTGCATTTCGATAAATCAATATTGCAAACTTCATGTAAGTACTGCAACACTTGCTTAGCCATACTTTCACCTGTGTGACTTTGCAGCTCCAAGAAAGTCAAAAAGCGCTCAATGGGCTCTCCTTCTAACACATATCGAAGAACAACGCTTAACTGATCTATATGTGAAACATCTGGTGTTGAGTCTACTGACAAGCTGAAATAACCGGAAGACTTTACTTCCTCTAACATTACTTCATGAACTTTTTGGGAAATAATTTCAATCAGTTCTTCACATATAGTTTTGGATAAATAAGAAGGATTTCCTTTTCCAGAATTTCCATATTTCGCAATGTGTGATGCTAAGAATGGACTGAACAACTCCAGTATCCCTAGATAATTTCCATTTTGTAAAGATCCACATTTTTCATTTGTTCCTCTAAAAGCCAGAGCACGCTCAGCTATTGTCCAAATAACCGCTACTGCTCGCCTCAAAATATGTTCCCAGTAACTGTACTCATTAATTTGCTCTTCTAGCTTTTGTAGTAGACCCGAGCCTTGTTGACGAGTTAGGTATATTAACATGCAGTCTTTATGAGTAGCGCTTTGTAACAATTTTGGCCTTTTTAATTTTACCAAAAAAAAAGCGAAATTCGATCAGCTGTGATGACTCAATCGAAACACACAGTGTACCGGTAATGATGTTGATTACCTATTAATTACTACACATTAAAATAATATTTTTTACCGAACGTAGCTAAGCAGATCTACGCAACAAAAAAGAACAAGGTTATAGTAAATAGTTAATCAGCAAAATTGAATCGTTAAACTTTAAAGCTCTTAAGACAAATGCAATGGCTCACTTAGAACCGACTTCAATCTATATATATCTATATATATAATCCTCAAAGTTAAAGGTCAAACAACAAGAAGCAACAAGTAAATAGGGAAGATCCCATGGTTCAGCACGCGGTGTGAATGGAAATTGGTGCATCCCAATCCGCACTATTTTGTGAATGAAAGTGGTGTTTATATAATTCTCTTCTTCCCAGATTAGAGATGGGAATCGAACCCAATTTTTAAAGTTCGGGTTCTGTTCGGTTCGGTCAGATTTAAGTTCGTGTTCGGTTCGGTTCGATGACGGTTAAGAAAAGGAGGGTTCGTTCGGTTCGGTTCGGACCAAGCAACTTTAAAGTTCGGGTTCGGTTCGGTTCGGTCAGGTCTAAAGTTCGGGTTCGGTTCGGTTCGGTCATAAGTAGGGTTCGAGTTCGGTGTGTTCGGTTCGGGTTCGGTTCGTTTCCCATCTCTATCCCAGATTATTGTCATAATATTAAAAGTATTTCCAGATTATTGTGTCGTTAGACTATTGAAACTAGAACAACAATACACAGATAGAGTATACTCTCAGGTTTCACTTTAGAAAGTACTTTAATTACGCACATTCGTTCATTAGACATGATTACGAAAGGTAACTCATCTCTCTATTCCTAGATCTAGATCTAAAACTCGAATTCAACTCTTAGAAGATTATAGAAATTCTCTTCGCAAATATAGTTTTAATCTTTAGCACATCAACATACTAATTATAGTCCATTCATTTCATATTTTAATCAAATTGGTTTTTCTAAAGCATTGTTACATGAGTGCAACTCTATTCTTAATATCGAGTAAATTAAGGTCAATTAGCCATTTTTAGCTCCATTCATAGAAATTTTTATTCATGAATTCACGCATTCGCTTTACTTATAACAAGTAAATGGGAAGATCCCATGGCGCAGCACGGTGTGAATGGGAAATAATATATCCAAACCCGCACTATTTTCATTCGCAAAATAGCATTAAATAATTTTTTTTTTACTTTAAAAAGATTTTAATAATGTCCGGAAATTTCCAGGACTTTTTCGACCGGCGGCATAACATTTAATAACATTTCAGGAGATTTCCAAGGGGCTCCTGGTAAATCAAGAGGCCGCGGGAAATCTGTTATATGTTATAAAATGGTTCAATTTAATAATTTATACACCTAAAATTTAGCACGGGTCCAAAGAAAGTGCGGGACCCACTGTGGTCGCATATGTTGCAGTGCCTAAGGCCTGCCCTGCAAAATAGCGGCATATGCTATGCCGCCGGTCGACTATAAGTATGTTATTAAAAGGCCATGAAATAATAGGCCTACCGGTTTTGGGATACCGGTTCACAATTTTTATCTAGCGACTAGCGCTACAGCCATTATTTTGATTTTTCTCTAATGAGATGCAACTTATCGCATGATGATAAAGCTGCCTCTGCGTAGGTGATGCACTTTAAAAAAATAATAATTCAGTTTTTCCCTCTGTTACGTGCGCATCTTTGTGTAAATGTTACGTGCGCATCTTAGTGTAAATGTGAAATAGTGCGGATGCGTGCTGAAAGGGGAGATCGAAATGGAGACACAGAAACTAATGGTGTAAATGGTGTAAATGTGAAATAGTGCGGATGCGTGCTGAAAGGGGAGATCGAAATGGAGACACAGAAACTAATGGTGTTTATATTGTTATGAATATTAAACTATTTCTAAACTATGAAGCTGGCATTGAAGTTGATGTGTTTGTATTGTATTAACAAACGTAACACCCTCTTTAGACTCACTTTGTGTGTGTCGGGGGGGGGGGAGGTTAAATATACAAATAGCCTACAACTAATTTGTGTTCATCCCTTTGAGATTCTTTTTCTTCTATAGGAGTGTCTCGAGGTCACTTTTTTTTTCACACCTCTTTGAGTAAGAAATACAATTTTCGTTCCACGTGCTCATTGACTGAATGGCTTTATCAGTGGCGTCACTAGGCAGTTGCGGGGGTGCGGTCCGCACCGGGTGACACCCGATAGGGGGTGACACCCAAGTGTAAAAAGGCACTTTAAAAAAATACCAATTTTAAAATGTGACAGAAGCAAAATCATAAAGCTTAGAAATTGTTGAATAAAAGTCAGCGATGAAAAAAAAAGTTACTTTCCAAGCTTGTACTAAAAATATTTATAAGTGTTTTAGCAAACCACTTAAGGGATATACTTATCAGAGATGAGAGAAATAAAAGCTGCAAGGTACTCTGATATCTTGTATTACAGCACACCTAACATAGATCTCTGAAGTTGTAAGATATATTAACAGTAGCAATGGTAATGTTGAAATGACAGAAATGTTGGATATTCCTCATAATGTGTGTCAAATCTGGTGTATCAGTTCCGCGGCAGATTCCAGCTCCAACCTCATCGTGGTTGCCGCGTGAACACCCCGCTCCTCAGAGGGGTGGCCAATAGGAGCAGGTTGCTTGCCACTGATGAATGAGCAGTCGGCAAGTGTAAAAGTCAATCAAAGGGGTTATGTCCAGCCCCCCCCCTGTGGGGCCCCGGGGCAACGGTGAGTAAGAGACCTAACGGGATCTCCGAAAAGCGGATAGCGCTGGACACCAACTCGAGGGTTGGTCGGGTTCTCCTGGGACTCGGCCGATTCGCGGGTCTCTCTTTTGGGCAAGAGCTGGCCTGACTGGTGCGGCCTTCGCGGGCTGTATCGGGCGGGCCGGCTGGCGTCCACGAGCTAGGCTCTAACTAGCCCGTCCCCTGTGAGGTAGTAGAGTATCGCGCTTCCCAATAGTAGGTACGAAACTGGGGATATCAAACAATCCTCACAGAACCACTCCTCACGTAAGTGAACTCTTGCCATACGGAGGTGGTGAACATTGGTGCGGACTTACCCGCACCAAA
Source organism: Biomphalaria straminea (assembly GCA_021533235.1). Taxonomy (NCBI): domain Eukaryota; kingdom Metazoa; phylum Mollusca; class Gastropoda; family Planorbidae; genus Biomphalaria; species Biomphalaria straminea. Next base: position 23,637,860 of record JADKLZ010003044.1, on the reverse strand, counting down.
GAGTTGCGGACTCTCTTGCAGGCCCATTTACACACTGCCCCTAAAGTGGCAATAATTAAGGCCGCCAACGGCCTTCGCTCCCATACAAACATGAAAAGCACAACCAAATCAAAGAAAAGCGGGTACGAGCAGACCCGAACAGGCTCCGTTGAACGGGTGGTAGGCGGTAGGCTCGACATCGAAAAATGCTCTACTACTCGCCCCGTGGTTCCGAAGAACCCTACGAACCGCGAAAAATTAGCGAGGGTTCCTCCCCTCAGGACAAAGACCTCTTCTCAGGCTACACTGCATTCGTTCTTCCCTCGGAAGAACGGTAGCCAAGGTGTGACTAACCAACCACACCAACCTGGTGATCATGTCCCGCACCAGGCCGAACCGAACACGACAAAACCAGCAGCGAGGGCCGATGGCCCTTCTGCACAAAATCCTGGTGAACATGTCCCGCACCAGGCCGATCCCACTATAACCAATACCACAGCGAGGGCCTTCGGCCCTCCTGCGCGTCAACCATTACAACGGTCAGTCGCACCCAGTCCTATTCCCTTAGGGTGCAACAAGACCCCCAAAATCAAGATAATGCAGCTCAATATCTGCGGATTGATTCCCAAGATACTTGAGCTCACGAAGCTCCTCCACGAGAGGGCAATAGATGTCGCGCTATTGCAGGAGACTTTGGTAGGCAATAAGCGCAGTAGCCACATTCGTGGCTACACGACCTATAGGTGCAAATGCACAGATTGCAGGGGAGTCATAACTCTGGTAAGAAACGGGATGGTAGTTTCTCAGAATCCTGGCCCTCAACGCGGGCGAACCGACGCCATCTCCTTAGATATATACAAAGCTGGGAGAAAATACACGGTAATTAACTGTTACAACCCACCAAAGCACGAGATTGCCTTGGATCTAGGCGATAAAACATTATTCACTAGAACTCTAGTAGCGGGCGATCTCAACGCCAAGTCTCCTGCCTGGGGCTATGACGCAACCGACTCCTCGGGCCAAAAAGTCCATGAAATTCTCAACACTACTAACTTGTTCTGTCTTCAGAACAAACACAGTCCGCCAACCCTCTTTCACACAGGCAACGGGTCTCAGTCGAGACCTGATCTCACCCTTATCTCTGCCGATCTCGAGGGGAAAACCTCTTATAACGTGCTTGAGGATGTCGGAAGCGATCATAGACCCATAGAAATCACTATTGCCCTCTCAGAGGCCAGAGGTGTAACCACAAAGAGGCCCAGAAAATGGAGTTACACTAAAGCCAACTGGCCAGCTTTCGAGGCGGAAGTCGACACCGCCTTGTCGGAATTAGCAGTGGAGGATGGTACTGTCGACAAAGTTTACGGCGAAATCACTGCAGCGATCTTGGGTGCGGCTAGGAAGCTAATCCCGCGGACCTATCCCGGCATACGGCATAGACCCGCCTGGTCCCGAGAATTAGACAGAGTAGTCAGGGCCAGGAAGAGGGCGAGAAGACAGGCGCAAAGAAAGGGAACCCCCGAATGCCGCCGGGAGTTCAACCGACTATGTCGGAAGGCCAGCGAGGTGGCCCAACGCGTGCGGGCGGACCACTGGAGGGATGCCTGTGCCGGGCTGGATCTTCGGGATACTTCTAAAGCCTGGCGTCTTCTTCGAAATCTTGAGGCCAAAGATTCGGTGCGCACGGTCACCCCACTATTGTCACCCAGTGGGGATCGAGTAGCCAGTGATAGGAAGATGGCCGACTTGCTTAATAAACATTTCGCTTCAATAAGCAAGTCCGAAAAGAAGTCGCCAACGTCTATAGCCCTCAACAAGGAGCGTAAGAGACTCGAGAGGGAGTCGGATGGATCAGAAGACTTGGACACGTGTAATGCGCCCTTCTGCCGTGCTGAGCTAGACAGAGCGATTGCTAAGTGTAAAAACAGAAAGGCTCCGGGGCCGGACAAGGTAACCCCTGAGATGGTAAAACACCTCGGGGGCAGAGCAAGGGACAAACTCCTGGAGTTTGTGAATCGGACCTGGGCAGAGTCCAGACTGCCCAGGGCCTGGCGCTGTGCTACCATTGTTCCTATACTCAAAAAGGGCAAAGACGCGACTAGCGTGGAGTCCTACAGACCCATATCCCTGACCTCTGTTATCGGCAAGATAGCAGAACGAATGGTCAGCGAGCGGCTAGTGTGGAGCTTCGAGAGTGCCGGTATCCTAGCGCCAGAGCAGGCTGGCTTTAGGGCAGGCTTGAGCCCAATCGACCAGGTCACGATATTCATGCAGGAGGTGGCCGACGGGTTCCAGAGGTCCGAGAGCACATACGCAGTCCTTCTTGATCTAAAAGAAGCATACAACCGAGTGTGGAAGCAAGGCCTCTATCTAAAGCTTAGAGCCATGGGCGTACGCGGGCGGACCTATAACTGGATTAAGCAGTTTCTAACGGACAGGAAAACACGAACTTACTTCCAGTACTGTCTAAGTGAGGAAAACACCCATAGCCAAGGGTTACCTCAGGGGTCCGCCCTATCATGTATCCTTTTCATGGCCTATCTGAACGATTTGCCCAGCTCACTAAGGTGCCGTAGACTGCTATATGCTGACGATATTGTCCTCTGGTCAACCGGGAAGAAAGCTGACCAAATACAGGCAGCATTGCAAGCCGACCTCCATACCATCTCTCTGTATTGCAAGAAATGGCAGATTCAGATAAACGTTGCCAAAACGACCTGGTCCCTGTTCAGCCTGGGAATCGACATTCTTGCGGCCCCATTCGAGCTTCAACTCGGTGGGCTGCGACTCCAGCGCGAAAATACGCCAAAGTATCTAGGCATCACCCTAGATCGTAAGCTCTCAATGCACTTGCACATCCAGGAAGTGGAAAGGAAAGCCTCGGAGAAGTTAGGGTTATTACGAAAGCTAGCCAGTACCAAGTGGGGTGCCCGAGCTGACATGCTCCGCACACTGTACACTGGGGCTGTCAGGTCCCAAATTGAGTACTCCCTGCCCGTGCAGGTGTACGCAAGCAAGACAGCCCTCGAATCACTCGACCGTGTACAGGCCCAAGCGCTGAGATTCATTTGCGGCACCTATAGAACGAGCCCAATTTCCGCTGCAGAAATAATGTCGAACGTGGCTCCTCTAAACTTGAGGAGAGAGCGCGCCGTACTAACAGCCTTGGAACGCTATAAAAGGGGCGAACCAGGGCTACCGACTCACACCTTAGTAACTCAGTGGAGAGCAAAACGACGGATCAAACGGCAGTCCTTTATGCACATCGCGGAAAATTTGAGTGCACAAGCTGGGCTCTCCACTGATCGAGTCCCCATTAGAAGGATAAGTACGTGCCCGCCCTGGAGGAGATTGCCCACCCCTCCCATAAATTTCACCATCCAAGGGATGGAGGGGGCCACAAAGCGACATATACCCCCGGATTTACTCAGAAAAATGGCACTGGCCACATTAAAGACCTACCCTCCCAATGCCATATTTTGCTACACAGATGGGTCGGTCCTGAAGGACCCCGTTAGAGCTGGGTATGGGGCCTATATCAGCTACCCAGATACCGAACCAGACAGGCTGTCAGGCACATGCGGCCTCGCTGCATGTAGTTTTGACGCCGAAATCACGGCGATAAATGTAACCCTAAAACACCTTCTCCAAAAGTTGAGTGAAAAGCAAACCGTTGCGACTACCGTTGTAATGGTTACCGATTCACTGTCCTGCCTCCAAGCCATGGCCGGCTTAGGGGGAAAATCCGAACTGGTTGAAGAGGCATTAGGCGCCGCAAATAACATCCGCCTACTTATTGGAGTTGTCACTTATATGCAGTGGGTGCCCTCGCACTGCGGCGTGAGGGGCAATGCCGCGGCTGATGCTCTGGCACGACAAGGAGCGCTGGCCGTACCCACTTTCGAAGCGCCATGTACGTTTCAACAGGCCACGACCCAAATCCGAGAGTGGGTGCATGAACGATGGTTGAAATCCTGGGATGAGTCCAAAAATGCCAGGGGAGTCTGGCAGCACATGCGCCACCCAGATCGAGGAGACCCGTGGTGGAGGCTAAAACGGTCGGAGCAGACCACAATTGCACAGTGGCGTACGGGACACTGTCCCATAGGTGCGTATTTCGCACGGTTCCGGCCCAATTTTGATGCCCGTTGCCGACACTGCGGGGATTCAGAAGAGACGGTGGTGCACGTCTTGCAAGAGTGTCCGCAGCTCCGCGAGCTGCGGGGAGACGTATCCGGTGAGCAACTCACTTTGTATGGAAGCTATGAGGCACTACGCCGCACAGCAGAGTTCATTTCCAGGGCAGTACGGGAGACCTGAGGTCTCCCTGCCCTGTTTTTCATTTGGAGTTCATCTCAGGTGTATCAGTTCTGATAATTTAAAACGGCTGAAAAGAGATGGTCTTAACGTATCGATATGACTAGCTCAGGGACATGGTAATGCAGCTACAATGTCAAGGATTCATGAAGATGTCAGGCAGTAATAAATAAAGAACAGAAAAGAAACTTGAATGGATGTGTATACTGTTTACGTAAGCTATGTGGTCCAAATTCTTAATCGGAAAATATTTTCTAATTATACTTTCTTGGTTCTCTAGAAAAAGGATTTTCTTTCCTTGCCGCTAATACTAATAGATAGGATAATATAATTAATGATAGCGTGTCATATGAACAACTCGCTGGTGTACTCATGGTGTTGCTGTTAGACCCATGAAAGAACGATTTTATGAAAGTGTGACGGCGAAAATCTTTGACAGCTCTCTGAAAATACAAACACTAGAGGCGCAGCACAAATATCTGTCTGTGAATACATGCCTAACTTTCATTGCTTGACTTTCTTATTGCCATATGTACTCAAAAAAGTAAACTAAACACAAAAGTACTTTCAAATTAAAGTATTAATTATTTTCAAAGTGGTGGCTAAGCTCGAGCACTTAGACATTTACTCTACGAAATATGTGAAAAGTTAGCTTAAAATGTTATTAAGATAACTTTTCTCAAATCAAACTAGCCTGTTAATGCTAAAGAAAAATACTTTTAACAATGTGAAAATATCAGGAAAGTATTCTTAAGATTTACTATTCAAATAGAGAGCAAGAAGTTAATACTGAGTGCATTAATCTCTTTTATATTGGGCCTGACGGCAAGATATGTGAACAGAAATACTAAAACTAGAATACTAGAATGCAGCAACGTTTTGAAAGAATACAACGAATCTCTACCTGCCTTTGAATTAAACCTTTAACTGTTTCTTGCCAAATGCATGTTTACAAGGCGTCATGTGAAAAAACTAATAACGTTCTCTTATTAAAACATCAACTAACAACGTTTTCTCATTAAAAATCAACTAATAACGTTCTCTCATTAAAAAATCAACTAACAACTTTCTCTCATTAAAACATCAACTAACAACGTTCTCTCATTCAAACATTAACTAATATCGGTCTCTTTTTAAAACATCAACTAACAACGTTCTCTCATTAAAACATTAATTAACAACTATTTTTTTTAGATCAAATCAAGCAATTCTGTCCATTGAAAACGAAGTCGCAAGATATATTGAGTTTAAAGTTTTTTATTAGTTTTCTAATTTGAAATCCTGAAAAGGAAATTTAAATATTTAGTTTCTCAAGCTATTGTAAACTTTTATATGTTAAAAAAATTCTTTAAAAATTTTTGTACCTATCAATATACTTTTCATTAAGTTGCATTTTCATTATTTGTCCTCATGAAACTACCACTATATGTGATTATAATGTTCAAAAGTTTCCATTAAGAGCTGTTTAATGTTTACTTAGGAAAGCATGCTCAGTTGGTTTTAATTTCTTTCTTTTTAAAAAATCGTAGATGTTAATGTATGAAATGATTAGCGATAATATGTAAGAGAAAAAAAACATAATCGATACTCATTTAAACTTTGTGTAGCAGCAATTAACGAACTGTATTATTGCGCAAAAAACAACAACTGAACAACGATAGTTTTTTATTTGAAGAATAAGTGGAACGCTGGGGTGGGGGACACCCTGATTTTACCGCACCGGGTGACACCCACCCTAGTGACGCCTCTGGGCTTTATTGACTAATAGGCCTACCAAAATAACATGTATACCCACAATGATAATACCTACGCATGCATACGGTGTTGTACAAAAGTCATAAGTAGAACATAACATATATAGAGAGAGCAGTAAGATTCCTAAACGAATATTTACGTTTGACTAGAGTGGCAGTGATTCTCAAAGTGGTTCCCCCCCCCCTCTGGATCTATGAAGACTTCCAAGAATCTACGAAAGTGAAAATATAAATTTGGGGTCTATGAGATATCCACGCGGGATTTCATTGAAGCAGGTCATGACTTAAATTTTGTACATTCCATTAATTAATGTACCTAATTATTTTATACACTTATATATGATTTGTATCTTATTAAATCCTTTAAATATTTATCCTGCTAATCAAACCAAAGAATTGTTGAACCGTATTTAATCTCAATATTTATTTAAAACCTTTATTTTGTCTACCTGTAACAGGTGTTTAACAAAAAGAAATGTACACTGTCCAGCGTTGATTATTTAAAACTGGCATTTATTCGTTCCTGTTCAAACAATCAGTTGCCTAAGTAGGCTACTTTTTATATAGATCTAAATCTTATTATACGAAACCAATTACGCTGGAACTTTATCTGTGTTGTGAAACGGTTACTAGATCTAGATCTAGATCTATGTGGTCAACCGATTTGGTACTGGGGAGTTAGGGGACTTGCGGAAGTCGAGTGTGTTGTAAACATGAAGAATGAGAGTCATCTAGTACAGTTGGTTATCTGCATATCTTGTAAATATGTTATGTTGTACTTCTCAATAAAGGCAGTTTATAATTGAAGGGACTCGTTCCTGCACAATATGAGACAAAGCTACAACCTTGACAAAATAAATAGAATATCTACAGATCAAACACTCAAATAATATAAAGTAATAATAAAGACTAAAGTTAAAAGTAGCCTTGGCTTTTACTCACTTTTAGTAATACTAATAGTAGTACTAGTAGGCCTAAAACTTTTAGAACTTTTTTTAGTAAAAGTTCTGAAAAGACCCACAAAATCTCTCTTGACTCTTGAAGACTCGTCTCTTAACTGAAGTTAACATCGTATTACTCGTATATTTATAGTACTAGTGAATATGATGGTTTGTGAGAGTCTTACATACAATATCTCTTAACTTATATCAAAATAAAACTTCTAATAAGTATAGAAAAATATTTCAGTTTAAACAAAGGTATCACACTTTCATAGTTTCATTACGAAAAGAGCTCTTACTAGCCTTATTTAGAAATCTATATAAAATATTATTTTCAAGATCAACGGTCTGTAATAAAACAAATCTCACCTTGCCTTTTGTATTAATTAAAGCTAATAGTCTGTACCTAGATTCTGTGACATACTGCCGTACTTGTAACAGCATTTTTTTTCTACAGACTGATAAGTTAAAATTATAAAATAATTAATAAAGTATATTGATAACATCTTTGTCTTTATCATAACAAACATGATGAAACAATAATTCAAACATCTAGAATCAAGAATATCGTAATCTAGAATGTCTAGATCTAGAAACATGTGACGTCGTGACAGACAGTCTCATTAGACTGACTGATCATTAACTATTGACTATCATAGATGACAGAGTAGAGATGATACTATTGATACATAGTTGTCATAGTTATAGATCTAGTTATAGAATCGAGATTTTCAAAGAGAAGAATTAATCTAGATTCCAATCCATGTTCATTGTTGTAGTCAGACGCAAGTATTATTCCTTGGTAAGTCATATATTTGTTGGAATTACAATCTAGACTCTCTATATATTTAAGACTGTTAAGTCTTTAGATGATAGATCTAGGATTTTAAGTATAGACTCTAGATCTAGATCTAGTTTTTTATTTTTTATTAAAATCATTTTTATTTTATTTCTACCAAATGCAAAAGGGAAACTAATTTAAAGCAATCAGAGTAGTGAAAACAGTTCAGATGGCTGAGATGGACCTATTATACATTCATGCAATCTAAAATCTAAACTTAGCATTAAAATATATATCATTTATAATGTAACACAATATTTTATGATTTTATGCCCATTTCTAATTTTTTTTTTTCCAGGCACGACATGGCCTACACTGTGCCGATGTGCCTAAAAACTAAAACAAAAACTAAACTAATTTTTTTATATTTTTGTCATATCTAGGTTTGGAGCATATGTCTCTTGGTCACAGGATTTTCCAATTCAAAAGCTGATGAAAACCTAGGACTCTGTAAAAACAATCTGCCAGCTGATCATGTTTTAAATGTTGACTTGCCCAGTCAAGCAACATGTAAGCAATCTAATGATCCATAAATTTCATTTGTTTAGGGTCAGTATAGAGAGCTTGAGCCTAGAGAGTGTTGCTACAAAGTAAATATTGAGGCCCAAGCCTGAAAATACATGGGGCTAGTTTTGTGGACCTCATCTGTAATAGTAGGCTAGTAGACACTAACAAACACTTTCTTGTTGTAATAATTTAAGGAACAGCAAACACAACGAGGACATATACGTTTAATTACAAGACATTCCAGTTAGACAAGACATCTTCTCATTAACACAGCATCTTCATTTCTCACTCTCTAGCTTTGGGTGGAAATTGTTAGTCTCCTCTCATGTCAACATCCGACTTCAGTCTATTCACTAATAGTGCACATCTCTGCACTAGCCTGGATGGCGGTGAGCATGGCGAAGTCATAACAATATTGTTTTGACTCTGCGTTGCGCACTGCCATTCAGGCTAGTGCACAGATGCGCACTTCTAGTGAACGACTAGAACAGGAAGTTGACATTAAGAGAATAACGATTTCCGCCCACGTTGAGAGTCAAGATGAAGAGACAGTGCTAAAAGAAGATGTTGTTTTATGTAACTGTGATGTCCTGTAAATAAACATCTATGTCTCGTTGGGTTGCCTTCCCTGAAGTTATTACATTCGTGCCAGAAGTGAGGATTATAGTCAACTCAACGAGAGGAGGTAGGCTTTGATTACAATGACATATTCGAAGCTATTACATCAGCTATCAATTAAACAGCTAAGACAAGAGCTTCGGGACCGAGATTTAAAACCCTTCGGTAGCAAGGATAGGCTTACGGCTCGTCTGCGGCAAGCATTAATTGAGGAAGATGAAGATCCGGAGACCTACCAATTCGAAGTTGAACCTGGGATTGTGGATGTCATTGGCAAGATCCAGGAGTGTGGGGAGGAACAAATGAACACGATTAGGATCATGATGAGGAACATGAGCAGGGACATAATGTTGAACTTACATGAAAGTGTATTGGAAGTGGAAGGACAAACAGACCAATTTGACAAAGTGGTGACGCAAGCTAATGAAGGAATAGACTCGTTGATGAAGAAGCGGTTGCCAGTAGACTCGTTGGTGAAGAAGTTGCATGGTCAGGACTGTGGTTGCACAAACAGTGGAGTTGGAGGCGCTGGGGATTGGAGCGCTGTCTGTGACTGTATTGTGGGCAAGTCTGACGGGGGTGACTTTCAAGGCGAGGAACCTGACAACGATTACTGCGACGATCTCAATGGGATATACCGAATCGGAAGGAAAGAGATGAATGAAGGAGCTGAAGTCTGTTATGTGCCTGAAACGTTTGTTCCTGGTTTAGCTGCATCGAGTACCTCAAAGAGCCGGACAGACCAAGACAACGCTATGGACCTTAAAGACCTCTGCCTATCTGCGGTGCCCATGAGGGAAATTCGAGGCTTGACAATTGTATCCAGAGGTTTAGCATGAACTGTACGCGCGGCGCATCACACAGGGAATGTGGATGCCAAGAAAACCATCAACAGGGCATGTGTACTTCTGCCATCATCATGGACATTGGCATAGATGAATGTCAATCAACCCACTCTAAATCTGAGCTGTCAAGAGGAAGACATCCTCCACTTGAACTTGAAGAGACCTATCTCCTGGACGTGAGACTGTTAGCTGATGATGAATGCAGCATATCAGACTTTGTAATGTTTGCAACGTGGCTGCATGTGAACCTGCAACGTCCATGAGAGGCGTTTGTCAGGAGGGTCTGCTGAAACAGCATGTCCGATCAATGGCTGTGCTGATGAAAACAGGGCTCGACACTATCTCTCTGTGTGTCAAACGGCCACCTCATCGTTTCAACAACAGCCTGGTCAACTGGAGAAAGAGAAAGCGGCACTGGAGGAAAACAATGCGGATGGCTTTGTGGGGGAACACCCTACCTGCCGCCTGTGACCCGCACTGATCGACCTCCACCTGAACTGTCAAACCTCAGCTGCAATGTTTCTTTTCGAGACGAAAAGTGCTAAAACGGGGGCAATGTTATGACTCTGCATCATGCACTGCCATTCAGGCCAGTGCACAGATGCGCACTTCTAGTGAATGGACTAGAACAGGAAGTTAACTTTAAGAGACTAACGATTTCCGCCCACGTTGACAGCCAAGATGAAGAGACAGTGCTAAATGGAGATCTTGTTTTATGTATCTGTGATGTTGTGTAAATAAACATCGTTGTTCTCGTTGAGTTTGCCTTGTCCCCTGAAGTTATTACAATATATTCATTTTAGATCTTCTCTCTCTATATATATCAAGGAATTTAATTATCCCCCTTTCTGTTAATTAGGACATGCTTTTGACATGTCAGCAATGTGGGTTATTACCTGTTACCTGTTACCTATCCCTTAGTCTGGTGGACCGTTGGGGCGCCAAGCAAGACATGTGGACCATCTTTCTCCAATCCTCTCTATCCTTTGCCCTGATTAAAACCTCGTTCAATGGTAGGCCTGTCCATTCTTTGATGTTGTCTTCCCACCGCTTTCTCTGTCTGCCTCTTCTTCTTTTTCCTGGAACTGTTCCCTGGAGGAAGGTCTTAGCGAGTCCCGAAGATCTTGTTACATGGCCATACATTTTAAGTTTTCGTTTCTTCACAGTATTTAGCAGGTCATCATGGGGTCCGATCGCTGCAGTAACCCTGTCTCTAATCTCTTGATTTGTGATGCGGTCTTTAAATGTGATGCCTAGGATCCTTCTGTAGCATCTCATTTCCATTGCTAGGATCCTCCTCTCTAGCTCTGCAGTCAGCGTCCAAGACTCACAAGCATATAGAAATGTGGCCATGACCAGGGAGCGCATCAGTCTGATTTTGGTGCCGAGGGCTAAGCCTTTGTCTTTCCATATCAACTTGAGTTTAGAAAGGGCCGCTGTGGACTGTGCTATTCGGACCATTAGTTCGGGCTTTGTTCCCTCATCCGAGACAATAGCTCCGAGGTATTTAAAGCTGCTAACGCTAGTTAGCTTTTCGCCTCCAATACTGATGGCCTTTGTAAAGCCCTGTTGACTATTGGTCATGATTTGGGTTTTTTCTGCATTTATTTGCATGCCATAAGCTGCTGAAGTCTTGTCAATGCGCATCACTAGGTCGGCTAGTTCGTCTTCTGTCCCTGCTAGGCCATCAATGTCATCTGCGAAGCGCAAGTTTGTAACTTTTCTTCCTCCAATGCTTACAGTACCTTCAAATCCTTCGAGAGCATCTTCCATTATTCTTTCAAGGAAGATATTGAAGAGTGTTGGTGAAAGGAGGCAGCCTTGTCTTACTCCAACTGTGGTTTTGAACCATTCCCCAATATTGTTGTTGAAGTACACTGCACTGGTGGCATCCTTGTATAGGTTCTGGATAACTTTGGTTATGTTTGTGTTAATGTTATATTTTTCCATTGTCGCCCAGAGTGCCCCGTGCCATACTCGATCGAAAGCTTTCTTGAAATCAATAAAGACATGGAAAAGATTCTCTTGGTGTTGGAGATATTTTTCACAGAGTATTCTGAGGTTTAGGATTTGCTCTGTTGTGCTGCGACCATGTCTAAAACCCGCCTGTTCTTCAGATATGATTTTGTCTGCTATCGGTTTTAGTCGATTTAATATAATTTTTAACAGCACTTTGCTGGGGTGGCTTATGAGGCTGATGGTGCGATAGTTTTGACATAGTTGTAAATTGCCTTTCTTTGGAAGAGTGATGATGAGTGACTGGGTCCAGGGTTTGGGCCATTCTCCTGATTGCCAGATCTTGTTGCAAATTGTATGGAGTGCGTTTATCATGGTTTCTCCTCCCGCTTGTAGAAGTTCACCAGGAATGTGGGTTATAGGGTTACAATAAAGAGACGGGCCTGACAAAACAATTATATTTACTATCACATCATCCATCCAAAGTGTGCAGGTGTGTCATAGCATTTTGACCAACCAGTTTCGTAAGAAATGTCAAATTCGAACTAAATTTAAAAAACTGTATTGCTTACGTTTTCATTAAACAGGTAACCTAGCATTGAAAAACCCAGAAGATATGACTACGACAACGTCCCTTGCAGTGGTACTTTATGATGAGGCTAAAATTTTGCCACATGAGTTGACTAGCCGGACATTTTACCTGGCAGATGAAAAGTTTGTCATTGAGCAAAACTGGCAAGGTGTGGGTGTAGCTGCAGTAGTTTGGGATAGCGTAAGTTGTTTTTAATGATAATAGCCTTTTCTGTTATACTAATGAAAATTATTTATAGCGCACTATCATGACCTTATACTATAGAAACATTAAAAATATAGCATTTGTGGCAATTAACTGTGTGAATTAAAGAAATGCTACCATCAATGAGGTGAACAGGAAGTGGGTGTTGAGGTGAATGACACCTACTGTCAAAGTACAAATTTAGAAAAACTTGTACTTTTTTTTTTGTTTTTATTAATTAATATATCTTTTTTTTTTATACAACGGATTGCTTTTAGTTGGCAGTTTAAGGATACATTTTTCTTTGTATATTTATAATGAAGCTTTAGGTATTTTATTATTTCTTTTAAGTTTATTGTATGATAAGGAAAAAAAAGTTGCTTTCTGTTTTCTTGGACCTGTAGGCTGTTGTATTAGGGGAGTACTTACAGGATCACAGACATCTGATACAAGGGAAAAAGGTCTTAGAGCTGGGAGCTGGAACAGGTCTTGCTGGCATGGTGGCTGCTGCACTGGGTACGCCCATGCTTTGTTATTGTTTTCAAACATGTCAAAACATTTAATTTTATTTTATAACATTATAACATTAGTGGGAGTGGTTGAGAGGCTCAGTGCGGCTTGAGCTTGGCCTGGCTTGGCTACCTAGAAGGGGGCTCGAGGTTCGACACCCGACTCGGGCAGAGTTGTGTTTACTGAGTGCCCAAAGGCAGCACAGAAAACCAGCTCCTAGATACCCCCTCCCCCCCACTGGTCTACAAATGAGATTGGACCAAAGCGCTCTGAGCATGCTATAAGCATGAAAGTAGCACTATATAAAAGCTATAATAAAAATAACAAGGATATTGTTATTGTTAAAAATGTCTTTTAAATATTGGTAGTTTTCTTAGCTTGCGGAAAGTTATGCTAGCTCTTTAAACACGTAAAAGACAAAACCTGATAGCAAATTATCTAACTACTACAACAGCTGCCCTATCTTGTTGACTTTGAGTGAAAATCTGATAGTAAATTATGTAACTAATTCAGCTGCTGTTCTGTGATTTTCATGAACTTATCTACAGTAAAAAAAAAAGTATTTTTCTATAATCCTTATGAAAAGCCTTGCTATATTCTTCAACTTGATTACCTGCAAACAAACTGCCAATAATAAGTGACTATAACTATAGGACTTGACAGTTAATCAGTACTATTCCATGACATCAAGTCCTTCTTGCCTTAAGGGGTTCCATTGAGCAACTAATCTATTAACTACTTGCTTTGCTTGTGTTAATCATAGAAATATGTTCCCATAGGTGCTGATGTCATTGTAACAGAGCGAGAGTCAGCCATGCCACACTTGACCAGCACAGTGTTGGCTAATTCACCAAACAGAAAACACTGGAAAATTAAAGCCAGCATTTTGGACTGGACCCAGCCTATACATGACAAGACTTATTCAGATGTGGATGTCGTGCTGGGGGCAGACATTATATACATTGAAGAGACATTCAATGACCTTTTGAAAGTGTTAATGTTTCTAACTCATAATAGAAATGTACAGGTCTTGTTGTCGTGTAAAATAAGATATGACAGAGATAGACATTTTCTTAAAATGCTGGAAGAGCACTTCAGTATTAAGGAAATTTATGAAGATCATTCACGGCATATACAAATATTATCCTTGCAGCGTTTGTGATGACAATTAGTGCTATGTATTGTTGAACAAAAGTTTATTTAATAAAAAAGTTGTTGACTTTCATTTGTTGCTATTTAATGTTTTTTTTTATACATTCCAAAAAAAAAAAAAGATTAGAAAATGTTAGTTAATAAACAGAGACTTGTTTTATAAGAGTTTAAGTTTTTGTTTATGCTTTGTATTTTTAATCTGAAGTACCAGTACTTCTAAGACATTAAAGCAGAACTTCCTTATAAAACATCCCAATAAGAAGGTCAAGCTGAAAAATGTGTTAATTTACTTGAAAGAAAAAGTTTTAATGAGATTCATGCAGGCTTTGTTATTAATGGAATATTGGGATCACAGTATTAATTTACTCCCCCGCAAATCTTCCAACTAAGAACAGGACACACACCTTTAAATTATCACTTTAATAAATCCCACATGCCCACAATTTGAGTGTTTCATTTTAATTCACCTAAGGCACACCCAAACAAACAACAAAACCAACACTCTTTATGGCAGTGCTGAACAAAGTGCAAAAGAGCTTACTGATCAGTAGCAAAAAGCTGGCTAGAAGAATTGATTTTGGGATAGCTTTTATGTGAGAACATTATTTTTCTTTGTATATTAAAATCTTCATACTTATAAAGACCCCCTACCCCAACAATGTCAGCCACCATTTTCTTTGTTATGTTATCTCTGTGACTCTAATTGTTAAGGGTAAAATTTTATAAAAGTTTGGTAAGATGGGTAGAAGTTAGCTTTTTGTGGTGTATAATTATATACATTTTTGTGAAGTTATCTCCATAAGCCTCATTTTGTTATATTTTCAGAGATTTAATTATTTGCAAGCCTATTGTCTGTTTCCCATTGCAGTCTACGAAAACTTGACGGAAGTCACTCTATTTATTTTTTGAAAAAATGTTTGTAAAAATGTTTTACATGTTTCGGATCTTCCTTCAGAGTTGAAGATAGTTACTTCCTAGTCCAAACCTCCCGCAGGACGACGGGGGATGGGAACGGGCAGGGTTTGAACCTGAGACAATCGATAAATCCAAACGACAGTCCAGCGTGCAAACCGCTTAACAGGCAGCCATCCATTGTTTCAGTTATATAGGAAAATGCATTTTTAAAAGTTATACCACAAAAACTTCATTTACTTTTGATTGGTGATCACCTTTTAATACAGCTTGCATTCACACACACTCAAAAGAAATTGCCATTCAAAAATGGAAATTTTCATAAAAAAATAAGCAAAAGTGCTTTCTAAGCATTAATTTTTCAATTAAGATCCTTGAGCTGTATAATTTGTTTCAAGTTAAATGCAACATTGTCTTTTTACAAAGCTTAAATCAAAACTACTCTGTCTGGTCAAAAGTTTGTACACCTTATTTCTCCAACATCCCATCTCAGATCTAGCTGAAATTTGCACAATTATTTCTTTTACCTGACAACCTAAGAATCTATAACAAAAATCAATCAATTATTTAATTAACTATTGGTAATTAAATTGGTAAAAAAAAATGTACTTGAATGAAGTGGGGATATAAGCTGAATTAGTCCCCTTCATAGGTTGCCACTTCAAAGTAAGTTTGAAATATAATCGTCTATAGTCATAAGCACGTCACTAGCAGTATGTTGACTTGAGGAGGCATGATTTGAATTATTTTTTTTTGTAAATGCTTTAAAAACCACTTAGGGTAAAATTCACCCATTTATTCTATCTTATGTTTTTCTTGTTGTTTTAAATTCATTTTTCATTTCTTTGCAACTAAAAATCTTAGCTTGATGTAATATGAAAAAAAAAAAAAAGGTTTAACAGTGCTTTCTCTTGGTAATTTGGCCAGCTGGGTTGTAGTTATGCTTATCTTTGAAAGACAGTAAACATTATACATCAATATTATGTCTATATTATGATAATAACTTGCTGGCTTATCAAATAAAAAATGCAAATGCAGAGACACATTCTATAATTTTATTAAGTTTTTCATATACATGTATGTATATAGTATGATTGAATTGTTTTAGGTAAAAAACAAAAATAAAGATATTTTACATTCCATTAAGTCTACTTAAGTTGTCATAGGAATATTTATAAATATAAAGTCAAGTTGATAAAACCCCAAGTTAAAATAAATGTTAAAAATTACTATGTCCTGGTGGACTAATTATTTTCAGTCATGGGTGAATTAGCATATTTACCAACAATTGTCAGGTACCCTTTGAAGCTGAGTAAACATAAGTTCAGGTAAAAAAAAAAAGCCTCCTCCAGGATTGTAATAGTTTGGTAGCAAAGCACTTTACAGCTCAACTACCATACTTGAGTTAATGTGAAAACATTGAAACTTAACCAAAGTCCAAGAACTCTTTAGTGCTAAATAATGTGGTTTAAATTACTTGAACTTGCACAGGAATATATCAAATAAAGCTCACCATAATGATGTAAAATCACTTTTATTTTTTTTTTTAAAGTACATATTTTACAAGAGAAGGCTTAAGCATGTAAAAACAAATTTCTTAAAAAAAAAAAAATTCTTTTAACTTACCATTTCCAAAATATCTTTTATTTTTTTTTTAGAACTTTCTGTCAAACCGAAAAAAAAAGACACATTTTTGTGACAAAATCTATAACCCTATTCTGCAATGCAAGTAGCTACAAATCAATAATTCAGCAAGTTAAGTAAGAAACTGGTAAATA
Source organism: Biomphalaria straminea (assembly GCA_021533235.1). Classification (NCBI taxonomy): domain Eukaryota; kingdom Metazoa; phylum Mollusca; class Gastropoda; family Planorbidae; genus Biomphalaria; species Biomphalaria straminea. Next base: position 23,620,975 of record JADKLZ010003044.1, on the reverse strand, counting down.
TTGTAGATATTTAGTACTGGGTATTTCTATTTTCCTATGAAAATTGTAACTGTCTTATGAACATAACAGGTAAACATACACAGATGTATATTGTTCCTAGGTTTATCACAGGTGATTGTGTAGCAGTTACAAGCCAAAAAAAAATATGTACAAGCCTGATACATAATCAAACAAAAAAAACTTATCTATGATGATGGCCCACTGAATAAAACCAAATCAAGTAAATATGATTATCAGTCAGATCAACTTTCTGAAAACTTTTAACTGGTATGAACTTAAAATGGTGAAAGTGTAAAAACAATTTGGTCAAGGTATTCAGTTTTACAGTAGGCTAGGACTTGTAAGTAAAATCTCATAGAAAGCCTGAACGCTGATCTGCGGGTTGCAAACGGTAAGCAGTGTAGACCTATGTCAGTCCTGTGATATGGCAACAAGCTATTGGTCTAAACTACCCAAAAGGTATACAGTTTTGTAAGAGCTATTATACCAATTTTCTGGAGACCAACATTACACTTGTCATAATTTCGTTCAACAATTGTAAGAAAAATGAAAATGAAGAATAAAGAAAATAAAGTAAATGAGAATTAATTGAACAAAGGCAAACAAACTCAACATGAGCCCATACATTGAAAAAATATTCAAATAAAAATTTAAATAAATATTTCTATTCTAGCTTTTATGATAAAGATGATTCTTTTTCTTTTTTTTGACAATGAAAATAATAATAAAATATATTTCATGCAAAGATTTAGGAAGAGTTGGTTTGCAACAATTGAACAACCAATTAAAAAAGAATATAATATGCATTAATTTGATATCACTTTTTTTTTATACAATAATGTTTAAAAATTTTGGTCCCTAAAAATTAAACTTTAAAAAAAAAATCAGTACAATAACAACTAGGATTTCTATTATAAAAAAAATTGGTTCATCTGCCTGTTAATGTTGGGGTTATTTGTGGTTTCCCACAAAATCAGGAAACTGCTCTATGCTATGCAGCTATAGTTGCTGAATCTGCTACTCAGCTTCAGACCCTGGTTGACAAAATATCTACTGCATGAGTTTGGCTTAAATATTAGTCAAATCGTGACCAAAATACTAGAAGAACACTAGTACTGCACCTTACGCCAATGACTAACCATTTTTGTTATATCGGCTCCATCATCTTCAACGATGTGCTACTGAAGAAAGACATCTACAACAGGGAATAGGCAACATGTTATGGATGCAGAAAACAGTGTAGGACAAAAGCTTGCTGACTAACTTACTTTACCAAAGTCCCTGAATATTTTCCACCCCAAATGCTTAAGCCAGATTTCTTAAATTTAGTGGCAAGATAAAATAAATGCTGCGAAGAGCAGTGTACTAGGACATCCATGCTGTAATCAGCAGCTGATGCTTGGCTGGCTTAATCATGTTCACAGAATGCCTCAAGGTTGACTCCCAAAAGACATTTTTATGGCAGAACTGCTGGATGTATGCAAAGGCAAATGAAGCTCTTTAAAATTGACACTTAACAATTTGAAAAAAACAGGCACTGGATAGAACCACATGAAGAGCAAGCATAAAGGAAGCGTCCTGGATTGCAGATAGCTAGCACATTAGAAGTAGAAAGAGGGGTAAAAGTGCAAAAGCGCCTGGTGGTTACATATACCCCACCTCTGACTGAAGTTGTCTGTCAAGGCTTGACCTCTTTAATCACATGACAAGTTACAAAGAGAAAAATCATCTCTTGAACCATAAGATACCACAGTTTTGTGGTTTTAGAATTTTTAAATCAACTGCTACTTTTAAGTAATGAAGTTAAACTGAAAGGAATTATCTAAAACAACCTTTGTAACACAAAGATATAGGCTAGTTATTTTGTTACTTTTTTATATAAAAAAAACCAACTACACAACTTTGAATAAAATAAGACAAAATGAAATTCAACTTTTCTGATGATAGTAAAGTGATAGCTGTTTATAATTTAATAGGTCAAGATTGTCATGATAACTTTGTTAAAAATTAATTTTATTTTGCTCTTCTTGATTATGAGAAAAAAAATAAAAGAGAGTGCATTATATGTACAATTAAGTTATTACTTTTTTTTAAGTTTCAAAAACAAACATAAGTTGTGTAGGTGGATACAAAAATATCCATAATCTTATTTTTAGGCAATCTCATCATTCACAAAAGAAATAATTATTATGCATTCATTTCACTTTTAATATCACATGTTACAAAAAAACAACAACATAATGCTTGGAAAAAATCATTGTCAACATTTTGAGACAAGAAAGAGAAAATAAAAAGTTTGAATAAAATTTCATTAGACAGTAGAGAAGACTAAGACACAAACCAGCAATATCCAAACACAAAATGAGAGCTTATAACTAGACTACTTCAATCTGATCAAAAGGGATTAAAGATAATGATATTTTCAGTTTATAGACAAAGCTTTAAAAAAAAAAGATTGTCAGAGACAAATCTTATTCTAGCATTTTAATGCCATTTTTAATTTTTTTCCCCCCATTCATAAAAAACAATTGCTCCAGGAATATTTTTAACTTTCAGAATCATTTTCATTCTGCATGGAGTTCTTTATCTTTTTTCTTTCCATTTCTATAGTAGAAATATTTTTTACCAAGTCCTCCTCAGACTCCAGGGCATTAGAAGACTGACTCAGTTCTATTTCATTATATTCTAAGGTAAGAGATTGCTGAAAGATATAAAAAAAACTATATGATTATTGCATTAATACATAAAGCTCAGCAAGCATATACATACATCAAGATAGAGGTGAAATAAAATAACTAAGAAAAACATTGATTTATTAATACAACCTCTAGCTCATACAAAAGACTAACATTTTTTATTTGCACTTTTAGACCAAACTATGAATGGAAGTGGAAACTAGAGACCTATGCCTTCTAGTGTATTGCTAGTAGAATTCAAACTTATCTTTCATCCTTATTTTTATTTACAGAAAAAAAGAATGAAGCCTTTTCAATTATTTATAAGCAGATGATACTGAAAACTATTGATAGATTTCTCAATTTAGTAATAAATCTATTTTTTACCTTTTGATACCCTGTGACTATAGTAGGCAACTAATTCGAAAGGAAATATTTCTGGCAGAAAAATTTTGAAATTGAGTTCCTAATTTCTTTTATTCCACAAATGACTCAGGAGATGGTATAATTAACTTTTTAAAACACAAGTTGATTCTCTGTGCTGCTCTCTGTATTGTATTGTATTTACCCCTCCAATTCTCTATACTGGAGGGCACATCAAAACTGCTATCCATTCAGTAAGCCTATTGTCAATAGCAGGGGGGTGTGCAAGATGTGAGATTGTGTGTGTGTTTGTTTATTTATTTTGTTGTGAATGGTGAACTGCTTTGTCACAGGTTTTGCAAGGGGGGACAATAAGGTTTTCTAGCGGTCAGTCTAGTTAGTTAGAGAGCTGACCTGGTCTGAGTAGGGTGTCTTTTTTTTAATGTGTCAGTTGTATTGCCTAGCTCGTGAGATATTATTCCTACATTATGTGTACTGTATATTTGGGGTAATATTATATTGTGGCATTGTAGCCTATAAGTAATCATTTATTCATGATATAAGTAACCATTTATTTACTCTAGTCTAAGCGCCCTGTAGTGTAATGTGGGCACATTTAGTATTATATATTGATAACCTATGTTGTAAATAAATAGTTAAGCTATACTCCTTTGTTGAGTGGTATTTTACATATACTTGTTGTACATGTTAAAAGTCTGCAGGCGAGCTTCATACCCCTAAGACAACGACCTTGTTAAACTGACAGAAGTCCTTTACACCTATCATGTAAATTCCCATGGAAATTATATCATTCACTTTTGTAGCTAAAAATGTCACTAAAAAGTCTGTAGTGACTGATTTGATATCTAAGAAGTTTGGCTTTGGGCATCTTCACTGAGAAAAAAAAAGTCTGGAGCTGGTGATCCTTAGGCAGCTTGTAGCACATAGTGTTTAAATTCATTCTAGCAGACTCTGTAAACCTGCTAATCCCAAACCATACTGACTATTTGCTGTTCTTCAACCAAAAAGTTTGATGGTATGGAGGGAAAGTGTTGTGTGGGTAACAAAATTCAGGTCATAACCAATGCCCAGGATCTCATTTCTTTCAAATCTTCCTGATGAGCCATATACTATCATATAGTCATTGTACAATTGAAGGTGACCAAGGCAAGAAGTTTGGTGAAAATTAAATATTACTTTAAACCTGTCTTCTCAGAAGTCTTACAAAATTTGGATATTATATATCTTTTAGTAATACTGTAAGGGGTTAACTTAAACAAAAAATTTCAATGGAATTTTCACAAGATTTAACTCAAAATAAATGTAAAAAATGTATTAAAGTTAAGATTAACACTTACAGGTAGTGCTCTCCCTTTTGTTTCTATTGGCAACAGTAAACAACAAATACAACACAGTAAGCAGATGCTTCCATACACCCAGGTTGCAGAAGCAACTGATTGTGATATGAGTACCTGTAAAAAAAATGTTTTTATTTGTGAACTTTTACCATAATGCTGTGACTAACTTCTTATGCCACTAAATATATTTTATTTATATGGCTTTTTAATTAATACTTAGTCTTAGTCATTCTTTTTCTTTGAGCCATGAGATTTATAATAAATATTCACATTTGATTAGAGAAACACCATTAGTAAAAATCACTTAGAGACATTTTAGGATAGAAAACTAAAATGTAAAAGTAGCAGTAATACACAACCTAACATTATACTAAGAAAGAAAAAAAGATAAAGGCACATTTCCTATTCCATATTCTAGGACAAATTCTAACAAGTGCTCCCCATTCCCTAGTACCATTAGAGCATGGAGCAGGTTGCCTAAATAAACAATTACATAAGAGTGGAGTCAACTACCTTAAATGTCTGAAAAGTATTTTACCTACCTGAGATATAAAAGGTGTTAACATTGCACCCACTCTAGCCATTGCAGATGCCATGCCTATGCTTAAAGTTCTAATTGATGTAGGATACAGCTGAAGGCACAAAGATAAAAGTGGGTAAAGGAATCAAGTAAATATTGCTTCTTTGTCATTTGAATGCTTTAGTTTTGTTTTGTAGTTTTGTAGTTTTGTCCTTTTTAATTGAACATTTTTGTCTTAAGACTTCTACTACACTAAATAATGAACATAATATTTGTTAATATATTTGAGTGTAAAAAGAAACATTGAATTGCCATTCCCCAGGCATTGTGTAAATCCCTCTAATTCATCACAGGTTCTTTGTAAATATGTTTATACTATGGATTTATGTATAAAATTTTTGGGCAGGAAATGAAACATTCCTAATAAATCCCATTACATATAAAAAAAAGTATTTGATATTCATAATATTTTGATAACATTATAAAGGTTTCATGGTATAAACTGAGTGAAAATGATTATCTGAAATTGAATGCAAGAAAATAATGTTTAAACAAAAGTTTTCTATAATCGTTTTGTTTATGACAATAAATTTTAGTCAGAATATAGTCAAATATTATTTACCATGCATTTACCATGACGAATTGACAGAAAATTACTACGCTGCCAAATATGTTACCTTCTGTAACAAATAAACTTTATGTAGCTGACTAGTTCTTATTACTTTGAGAACAAAAAAGAAAAATTAAATTATATTATTTAACTGAGTTTTTTTCTTTACTTTTACTCTATCTGAAGTGATGGTCAGGGACTATATAGCTATTACCTAAGTGCAACTGGAATTGTTCAGACTGGGGGGATGAAGTCAATGATACATGACTAATTATTTCCCCTTATTGCATACAATCCTCCACAGCTCATGGTAAAATATGAAATTGACATCATTTAATAGGAAATAAAAAGGGCTAAATAGTGGCAGGTTGATGATAAAAGTAAAAAAAAACAATAACTATTTTAGAAGTTAATTGGTCAGACTACAAATACTTGCCTCAGATGAATATATATATACAAAATTGAAGCAAGCTGTAGCAAAACCTCGAACAAAAAACATGAAGACAGTGAGGACACCAAGCTCCACCTGGAGTTGAAGGAGAACAAAGAAGAGGCCAGCACCAAAATAGCACAGAGCTCCTGTGTAACGTCGCCCAATCTTATCAAATAAAAGAAAGTTGATGGGAAGACCTGCAGAAAGAAGTTATTGATTATTATATAAATCAATTTTTATTTGAAATATACAAAGGCATGATAT
>JADKLZ010003044.1:23599062-23614652 GCA_021533235.1 Biomphalaria straminea | reverse complement strand
ATATATATATATATATATATATATATATATATATATAATACTTTAAAAAAGGATTGTCCTTTATTTATAAGAAAATAATTGCTTATTCTGATGTGCCATAGTAAATTTACATTGTATTTTTAATTGTAAATCATAAAATTAACTAAGAAACAGTAATTGAAAAAAAAAATTCAGATGTATTTCTATAATATATAAAATACATATTTATTTTCAGATTGGTTAGAGGAGGGGCAGGGCTGAATTTTGTCTTTTGACAGCACTACTGTTGATACTATAAGTAAACAAAACTCATATAGAGATAAATTGTTCCACCACAAAAAAACATACTTACTAATCAACTCTCCGAAAGAAGAAAGTATCATTGTTAAATAATCATCTGTAGTTAAATAAACACATTTACATTTTGATGTAGCTGAGGATTAAAAAAAAAAGAGCCATAAAGAGCCCTGGTTAAACAATACTCATAAATGCTAAACAAAAAAAAAGATGTCACTCCCTACCAAAGACTAGAGAAGAGCTAAAATCTCACTCCTTACCAAAGACTAGAGAGGAGCTAAAAAAATGTGTTAATCTCTATAGGTCATGCTTACATATTGGTAATAAAAAAACAAAAATTCATTAACAAGAGCAAAACATGTAAAACTGATATAAAATACCCTCCCCTTCTCTAAGATGTAATCACCCAATTATCTCAGGAGACCACACCAAAACCATTAACATTTTGTAAAGACACAATTTTATAAAGTGTGAAAGAACACAATTTGTAACAATAAAAATACTTACTTTTATCAAGAAAGTTCAAAACAAAGAAGCAAAATATAAATAATCCTTTAAATTAAAAAAAAAAGCTTATATAAAGGGGAAAAAACTTCATTCTTAAAACTATATCTACTGATTAATGTACAAGTTATTTCCCATATTCAATATCAAACAAATAATAAATTACTAATAATTATTTGACCAATTATGTATTTTTGCTCATTGATACATCTTTGTTAGGTACAATAAATTATTGTTTAAAGTATCAACTTGATAAGAGAATGTGTGAGGGACAATTAGCATTAACAATTATTTAAGGGGACTAAAACCAGCAAGGCATATCTTTGCATGCTGAAGTATTAGTTTCCCTTGTTGCTATTAAACAAAATATTAAATCACCAGTTATTAATTGTCTAATTAGTAATTATGTTTTCATTGATTCATGTCTTGTCTATGTCAATGAATAATGGACCTCATTCACCAATTGTAAATAAACACATTTAGCCACGTGATAATATTGATAAAATAACGAAAATTACATATCACGTGACAGCCTTACATATTGCGTAATTTGTATAGAACATATAGAAAAAATGTTGTTTGTTTACGTTTGGTGAATGAGGTCCATTGTGCAAAGTTTCAGATTGATCTGAGAATAGGTCTGGTAATAATAATGTCTACACACTTTTTATCAGACAGACAGAGTGAGTTGATATAAGCTTTGTTAAAATGAAGTTAAAAATACTCACACTCTTCATTTCGGATTCTTAAGACTTCAGCATTAGCAAGAACCATGCCATAGTAAGTAAATGCTACACCAAACCAGAGAAACCACAGCTGTAGTGTAGATCTCAAGTATTCTCTGCTGAACACATCTTTTAGTCTACCCAGTGGAGCCTTTTGAGAGAAAAGCACAGTAGCCTACCATTTAAAGCAATCTTTATAAAGAATGTTTGTTGTTCTAGAATAGCTTTAGTGATAATGCATCAAATAATATTTAATCTATTTAATATTTTCAAAAATGTTTCACAACTTTAACAAAGTACACATTTTATTCCAGGATTATCAATCAAAAGGTTGACTTACATTTTGACTTTGTGTCAATTTACCATCTGGTAACTTAGCTTTATTTACTTTGGCTGCTTTTTCCAATATATTTTCAGCATCATCTATATAGCCTGCACCTGCTAAAAATCTAGCAGACTCTGGGATAAACTAAAAAATAAAAGTTTAAAAATTTAGTTTAAACTTTGATAAATCCATCATAATTTTCTTTTAATTTACATAATTAATAAAATAAAATTAAGTAAAATTAAAATTACATTTCTTATAAAAAAAAATAGGCTACTCACTAACAATCCAAAGCTTGCTAAGAGAACTGGCATTGCAGAGAATGCTAAAAGCCATCTCCAACCTAATGCTGGAACCACAATCATGGCTAAAAGTATTTCAAATATACCACCAATGGTCCAGAAAATCTTTAAAAGAAAAATATACTTAGAGTGAGTTTTTAAAAACTTATAAAAAACAACAACTTCTTTACTAACAAAGACTCATACAAAATTTTTATTTTACTGATAAATTTGATTTTAATATAAATAACATTTTACAATGCTATGTACACAAAACTTAGAAAAGACTCTTACTGTTCCAAATACAAGAAGCTTTGCTCTGTATTTTGAAGGCACATATTCCGCAGTTAATGAAAAACTGAAAAAATAACACTTTTATTAAACAGCAGCTACAGCATATCACTCTGTCATCCAGACACACAAATAAAGAAATGATGTTATTACCCTTGCGGAGATCCTCCCATTCCAACACCAACTAAACCACGGAGAAGTACTATCCAAGAATAAGTTGGACTAAATGTGGCAAGAAAACCAAAAAAGCCTATCCAGATAGTTACCATGATAAGTGTCTGAAATAAAGATTACAGACATATTTTAATATGGCCTACTTCCATCTTGACATTTCTCTCGTTCTACTGTGTCTTTAATATAGAAAACATAAACACATGCACACTTTTAAAGTATTGTTTAAAACTAATGCAAATATAATGAAAACATATCAAAGAATACATGCTTCTCTTGTTTAAAAATTTTGAGTGTAAGAATATTTTATGAATCTCCAGCAATGTATGTAGTTCAAATTATGATAAGTTTAATGGTACAAAGTTTACGATATTCTAAACAAAAAATGGTTGCATTTTTTATAATAGATTTGACAAAACATTTTAAGCTTTAAAGTGCTGTGAAAATAATAAATTAGGACTCACTTTTACTTTTATGTAAATAATATTGCTAATACTAAATTGAAAATCAACACAATTTTAAGCTCCCTCAACTGGCCACACAAATTATTGGACTGTAGCATATTGAGCATGCTAAAAGCAATAAATTGCGCTAAACAAAAACCATTGGTAAATGTTTTTTCCAATCCCAAAGACTTATTATAGTTAGTTTCGATCTATTACAAATTAATTAACTTGTCTTTAATATATACATATATTTAAAACTTACTGGTTTTCTGCCATAATTATCTCCCACTATGCCAAATAAAGGAGCACTAATCCCCATACCTATAAATACAGCCTGAAAAAAAAAAAGAAGATAAATATACAGTAAGAAAAATTATATATAAAATGGTATTTTAAGATAAAAGAAGATTGAGGAATAAAATTATCAATCTTAAAATTAATAATTAAATATGGTGCAAAGAACAAAGTAAGTGATTGGGTAGGGCATAAAATTGCCAAAATTCTTGGGCTTAACTCTTTCTCTCCATAATCGTTATTAAGAGTAACAAAAAAACTAAAACAAAATAAATGCACTCATCTTATTCAACTCAAGAAAATATTAAGAAACTGGAACAGACACAAAATAGAGCAGTGAGATTCAAAACAAACGAATATTCACATTTGACTAGAGCAACACCTTTAGTAAAAATCACTAAATTTAGAAGGCCTTCAGGATAGAAGACTCAAAAGTAAAGTAGCAATTATAAAAAAAACACTGAACCATAATCTTCAAATACAAAAACAAAACTTAATAAAATACTCAGAAAGGCACAAAGAAAGAGGCACATTCCTCATCCTATATGCTAGGACAAATCTGTACAAACGCTCTTTCTTCCCTAGTGCCATATTAGAGATGGAATGGCTTGCCTGAGCTAGCCAGGACTTGGGAGAATTTAAGTCACTAGTTAAAATGCATGACTGAATGCATGACGCGTAGGACGTAATCATCTTCTTATTTGAAGTAACGTCTGTATTATATAAGATAAGATGAGAAGATCAATGTTGGTATCGCCAGTTAGGAGAGAAAGAGTTAAATCTTGTGTCTGTTTAAGCTATTCTTTTACAAATGAAGATAATTTCATTTTATTCATAACCTCCTGCAAGACTGCAGGGAATGGCAACAGGACCGGTACAAACAAAGGACTATCATGGTAACAGTCTGAAGCGCATACCTCACGACTAGGCAATCATCCTTGGTGGAGGTTGAAATTCATTTTCATGTTTGGGAAGCTTGAGATGTTATATAAAGCATACACAGAGCCCAAGTTTTCAATTAAAAGTACATAAATGATTATTATTAGGTCTCTAGTTTGGATGATAAGGTCATAGTCGCTAATTTGGGAGTATCTAGTGTTTTTACTATTTCACAAGCATGACAACATTGAGACACAATACAAGAAAATGAATTTTTTGGGGGTCATTTTTTTTTTAATTCCATTCTAATAATTTGGACAATTTTAAAATGGTTTGCAGAAAAAGAGTATGGTTTGTGTGTATGATGGGGTTGGGGGGGAAGAGATAAAAAAAAAAGATCAGGGTCTAGACAAGAAGAACATGGTAGGCAAACACTCACAACGCCCCATACATAATTAGTTATATATCAAAAAGATAAAAACTATCTTAGCCATTGTGTATCATTTGAGAAGCACTGTGACTGATTATATAAGGTACATAACTGTTGTAATGAAAGCCACTTTGTAGTCCTCCAGCTGCCACTCACATCTAACCAAGGGAGATAATACTGACAACATCATCATCTCCATGGAGTCAGCTGCCTAGAGATAAATAGATGAATACAAAATCGATTGTTTGGGAAAAAAATAGAATAAAATTCAATCACAAAAAACAACAATGACTAAATCCTTAAATAATACTGATTCCATAACTGTTTAAATAAAAAAAAAACAATTAAAATTACCTACAAATAAAATGTAATGACCTCCCTTGAATTTATAAAAAGATTATGTCTCAATAAACTTACTGAAATTAGTTTGCCGACGAAGAAAATCCTCAACTGAAACCATCCAAATCCAATGGCCTCTATGGCGTCTTCCACTGTATAAGTATGAGTGGCGTCGAACGTGTGTCCATTGCTTTCGGTTTTCCGCCCACTTGAAGGAGTACTCCTCTGCCTTGTTGTCTCAGAGCTCCTCATTTTTCACCAGTTGTGAAGTTGTCTCAGTCAAGGCGTATTGCAAGCTGCCTAAGCCACTTCATCGCATTGTTTCTCTGTAATATTATTAAATATTTCTTTATAATGTTTTCTGAGTCAAGAATGTTTAACCTAAGATTTTTCGCAAATGACAGCTCAGTGCAAATATCAATGAATACTAAATACAATCACAATTCACTGAAACACCACAACAAGAATAGAATGAATACATATGTGGCAATCTGCTTCCCAGATTTACCTATTCCTGATGTAGTAGTGCTATACGTTTCATATATAATACAGTCGTTATTTCAAGAAAGATGATGATTAGGCCTACGTCCTATGCGTCTTGCATATTAACCAAAGACTTAGGTTTACTGGTTTTCCTGGCTAGCATAACTTTGCTTTTGTAATTCCGAGTATAAGTACCTACTTTTAAGTGATATTAAAATTAAAAACTATCATGGTATTTGTATATTAAAAGAAATAATTTTTAAAATATCAGACAAAGCATTGAGGTTCTTAAAAGAGATGTATCTAATTCAATGACTACATAACACCATGATACTATTTAACTTAGAATCAATACCATAATGTACATCATTTGTGTTAAGAATCCCTCCTTTTTAGGAAAAAAAGACTTAAAAGCACTTGCCGAAGATAGGCGCAGAAGACGAAAAGAATACATATCTTTATCAAATGTGGCAAAATATACATGTCATAACTGGATTTGCGAAATGATATGAAACACTGCACTCATCCTTCATCGTAAGATTCGACGACTTTGCCACTATTAGGCCTATTATTAATAGTCTAAAGTACCCTTCCCTTTTTCTCTTCCACATCATAAAAAAACCCAGTAAGATTTATCAGAAGAGATTGTTCACACCTAACCTACTAAAAAACAACAACAACAACAACAAATTGGTTTTAAAATAATATTGATGGAGACACACTATGAAAGAAGAAACAAAAAAGGAGCACGTCTTGAAGACGGGGTGGGTTCCAACTCAAGAACATCGTGACCACAATCCTTAGCGCATACCATACAACCAGAGTACTAAGCAGCAACTGGCTTTTGAATGGACTTCTTGAGAACAAAAAAAAAACCGCCTTAAACTTACTTTTCCCTAAGAGCATAGGAAAATCATTAAGATTGGCGCATTAAAATGATTTATGTATCCACATGCTCTACCATATGTGGCCAGTATATGCCTACGTTACCCGTTAATGAAACGTGCGCCAATGAGGATGTGACACCTGCATGAAATAGGAATACAAGTTAGCAGAGTTAAGATCTACGTAAAGCGTACACTTTCTCTTAACCCTCTCCTAAATAGCTCATACACACACTTGAGGAATACAAATGTTCTAAGTTGGACCCCCTCTCTGGTGTAAAAGACTGAAACGAGATTGGTTGATTGTATTGTAGTATTATGTAATTTTGAAGTAGTTTATCAAGCTAAAGAGGGCGCGGTGGCTGAGCCGTAAAGCGTTTGTCTTCCGTACCGGAGGTCCCAGGTTCGAATCCTGGTGAAGACTGGAATTTCGGAATTTATGGGCGCCCTTTAGTCAGATCCAATGGGTACCTGACATTAGTTTGGGAAATGTAAAGGCAGTTGGTCGTTGTGCTGGTCACATGACACCCTCGTTAACCGTGAGCCACAAAATCAGATGACCTTAGCGTCACCTGCCCTATAGACCACAAGGTCTGAAAGGGGAACTTAACTTTTTTTTTTTTACTTTATCAAGCGTAGTAATACTTAAGCACCCGTGTGCAGCATAATGGTTACTGGGGCATTGCTATTCTTACAACTTATTGGCGCCCATTCTTTCAAAGATGAAGATTACTACTTCCTGATCCAAACCTTCTCCGAGACGGCAGGAAATAGCAGAGGACAAGAGTTCGAACTTGGGTCCATTGTCGTAACAGTCTGAAGCTCATACCACACAACCAGACAGCAGTCGTGCCGTTTAAATCTCGTCTATACCATGTGCATATAATATACATACATATTTGGTATGGAGGGATTGATGAATAAATTAAATCACGAGAGGATTGTTAATCAAAGGGGTGTAACCTCCACTTAAGAACGGCAGACGATCTACAGACATGAAAGCGTAAAGACTTGTTTTGTTGTAAGTTAGATTTTGTTTAAATGTAACTGTATGTATTTTATTACTAGATTTATCATTTCAAGATGAATTTGTGTATTTTGTAATAAAGTTATAGTCGTTTTTTTTTTGTTCTCAAGAGAAGTTTAAGTTATTTTTAATTTTTTAAAATGAATAAAATACGCCTATATCGGTTTCATCGTGCAAGCAATGAAATGCTACTAGTACTCCAATCCGCGGTTGGTCGTTGTGCTGGCCACATGACACCCCCGTTAACCGTAGGCCACAGAATCAGATGACCTATACATCATCTGCCCTATAGACCACAATGTCTGAAAGGGGAACTACTACAATCCAACGACAGATCAACAACAGTATGTAAAAAAAAAAATTCGTAAAATCGTAAGTAGCATTTGCACTAAGAGTAACATATGGGGTCTACTCTTTAAAAAAATATTTTGTAATTACATTCAATTGACTATCATTATATTTTAATTATAGATGTAACAAAGACAAAACATTTCAGTTAGTGCATACTTAGTTTTAAAAAAGGTTCGCTTTAGATAACTAAATGTAGCCCACTAGCCGTAGCATGTACTGAAAGCGCAATGCAGGTGATGATGACATCGTAATTTTAACAGCACTGCTTCTGAGATCTAAATCTGATAAAGACAGACACGAACAGACAGCACAAACCTAAATTAGTTTTTCCAACTGTGACCGCTAAAAAACCCAAAAAAATCTAAAGCAAAAACTAGATTTAAACGTAAAGTTTCATCCAATAACACTGTCCAGCGCTATTGCTGTCTCAAACTCAATTGTGAATTTTTTTTATATCAATCGAAATGATACAAGATTCAAGTCAAGATCTAGATCTATACAATATATGAAACAGCTGGAGCTCCTCGGAATTGTGAAGAAGTGTTTTATTGTAAAGTCAAGAAAAGCTTTTGGGGTCAAATCCGTTCGTTGTGTCAATCACCGCAACAGTAATAGCAGGATCTTCACGACACTACTAAGACATATATTTAGATTCGGTCTTTGACATAGTCCACACATTTTTTGTTGTATAATCCTACTTTAACCTTTGGCCCTTGGCTAGTACCGCGATGGTACGCATGATTAAAGCTCGTTGGAAAAACAAGAAGAAACGAAGAAACCTGCGTATTGAAAGGTGAAAGGTTTCCGACCAAGGGAAGTGGGGAGCTGTGGTTGTGCGCAAAGTCACATGACTCCACTATGCACTACTTTTTTTCTATTTGACGATATGGTAAAATATTTTAGCATCTCTGATCTATAAGTCATAATAACCACGGTATTCATTTCCAATCAAACTCAATTTGAACCAACAAAACAGGGCTATTACTTTCAAAACGTTTTCATTAGATAGACATATAATAAACTCGATAACGTTTAACACAAAGAGTAGCCTAAATTAAAAACATTCTACTAAACAAACAAAATATTTAAAACAATTAAAAAAAATAAAGCTTACTTAAGGGAAAGAACTCCGCACTTACACTATATCTCTTAATGACTATAGATAAGATAATGTAAAAGTTATTTCCCTTATTCGATATTTAAAAAAACATGATTCATGTCTTTTTTTTTTTTTTTAGATACAATAAATAATTGTACAAAGTTTCACTTTGATCCGATAATGTATGTTGGAGAAGAAACATCTATAAATACCCAATGGAACAAAATTCCACATGTTTAGCCATATCTGTGAATACTGAAGAATTAATTTCTATTCCTGGTATCAAACAAAATAATTAATACAAGGAGTTTATGACTAATAAGTAAATTTTTTAAATTGATTCGTGTATTTCCATCGCCAATGAATATTTGGGCAAAGTTTTAACTTGATCCGAGAAAGGGTGTCGTAGACATAACGTGTTCAAGATGTGTACAAGACTGACACAGTGAGTTGATATAAGCTTTGTAGCCTACAAGAGATAACCCGTAACTTAAGAGACATATCGGGTAAAGGTTAAAAGCCTAAGCATGATCTATTTATATCAAGGCGGACCTAGCAAATGCCAGGTGGGGTCGGCCGAATGGGCCACTTAGAATGACAATACTATCGTAAACGTGATTGGCATTCTTATAAGTTATACCTTTCATAAAAGAACTTAGAAGTACAATGTATTGACTGGGGAGACTCGGGGGGGGGGGGGGGAAAGTTCGCGCTTACGCAAGTAACGAGTGAGAGAAGTAGAAGTCTCTAAATCTACCTGGTTGTAGAAACACAATACACCTATGTGTTAATTGAGACATATCTGATCCCACCTTTGCGTGGCTGCTTTGTTTTTAATGCATTAGCCCATTGATGCCCAAATTACGGCCGCGGGACACATCCGGCCCTTGACGCGGTTCCACCCGGCCCGCCGAAACGTCGGCATAAAGTGTATAAAACAAAAAAGTTGAACAATGTATTTTTTCCTTTGTTAGGATCTCACTTTGTCTCTGATGGAATGGTACCATGACCTTTAACGGTTGTGCTTTTATAAAATGAAACTCTAAATGTAATGTAGAGTCTAAACAGGAAAAGTGGGCGGATCTTTATTTTTTGTTTGTGTGGAACATGATATTAAGCCAACATATTTGTTAAAAAGAAAACATTAAACGTCACTATAAAACCAATATGGCGACATTCTAGGTTGGAGCCGCCACTAAAAGATTGTTACACGCCTAGAAATTGGAGAATGTATGAGAGCATTGATAAAAAAGAGACGACAATGAGTCGGTGGTACAGATCCAACGTTGCTCACATTCTAAGTAGAGAAATGAAGCCAGTTTCCGACACTATGCTTCAAATCTGTAAATACTAGATACATAAATAAATTATTGTTTTTATAGAACGCTACTTTCATGTTTATAGCATGCTCAGAGCGCTTTGGTCCAATCTCATTTGTGGATTAGTGGAGGGAGGTATCTGGGAGAAGCTTTTTCCGTGTTTCCTTTAGGCGCTCAGTAAACACAACGCAGCTCGAGCCCCCTTCATAGATAGTCAAGCCAAGCCAAGTTTGGGCGTACTTAGCTTCTCAACCACGCATTCCACGGGTCTATTTCATCATGTGTTGTTAACCACCCCACCCCTATTACTCCTCACACCACAGAGGTCAGATGTCCTACATCCTCCAGTCTGCTTAAAATAATGCACTTAAACGCCCAGTCATGCAGTAACAAAGCTCTTGAGCTTGCAGACACCATCACTGATGATAACTATGACATCGCCTTCCTCAGTGAGACATGGTTTAAAGAAGTTGGTGATGAGTCTAAAACCATTGAGCTAACGCCACCAGGCTTTATTTTAAAGAGTCTACCTCGAAAAACAGGCAGCGGAGGGGGTCTAGCAATACTCTACAAAGATAGTCTAGCCAAGTGTATAACAATAAGACCTGATAGCTCAACATACACCACCTTTGAGATGTGCGAGTTTCGCCTTTCCCACCACAGTATAACACTGAATTTTATTTTCTTGTACCGCCCACCACCAAGCAAAATAAATAAATTGACAACAAAAGTTTTTATAGAAGAATTTCAAGACCTCCTTGACAGTCACATAGCAACGAAAGATCTATTTGTCATAGGCGATGTGAACTTGCATTTTGACAGTGAAAAGGAGACATACGCGGTGTCGCTGAAAAATGCGCTTCTAGACCGCAACTTAGACCAGCTGATAAATGTTCCAACACACGTTAAAGGCCATACTCTCGACTGAATTGTTACAAATGCAAGTGAACTTATAGCCAATCTGAATGTCTTAGACCGTGGCTTGTCAGATCATTTTCTTGTGCACTTTGAAATGCGCCTAACAAAAGCAAAAAGGCCAAAGAAAAATGTGACTTCCCGTAAACTTAAAGCCATAGACATTGCCTCATTCAAAATGGATGTGACCTCTTTGCTGTTGCAACAGAGCAACACAGACGTTCTGAGCAATTACAATTCTTGCTTGAAAAAGTTGCTGGACAGCCATGCACCTCTTGTCACTCGTACAGTCTCAGTTAGGCCGTCTGCACCCTGGATGACGGAAGACATAAAGACTGCCAAACTTATTCGCCGACGTGCCGAACGTACATTTCACTGAATTCAGTGTGTATCTGAAGATTATGTCAAAAGTACTATTTTAAAGATGCCAAATAAGTCATGTGACCTTGATCCCATTCCAATTTCATTGCTCCTTGAATGTTTAGATGAGCTTGTACCCACAATTACAAACATTGTGAACTCTTCACTGACTTCGGGCATTGTACCACAGCAATTTAAGCATGCACTTGTCAGGCCCTTATTGAAGAAATCCAGTTTTGACCCGGAATGTCTAAAAAACTATCAAATCTACCCTTTCTGTCAAAGCTTTTGGAGCGCATCGTGCTAGCACAAATTCTTTCTCATCTTGAACAGTACTGTCTCTTGGAAGAATTTCAATCTGCATATAGGAAGTGCCGTAGCACAGAGACAGCAGTGGTCAGGGTACTAAACGACTTACTTCACAATTCCGACATAGGCCACATATCAATTCTTTCCATGCTGACTTGTCCGCAGCTTTTGATACGCTTGACCATGACATTATGATGGCCAGATTCTCTGCCACTTTTGGTTTAGCAGGAATCGTTCTAAAGTGGCTTGGATCCTACCTGACTGAACGCACCCAAAGTGTCGTTGTTAGTGGGACAGAATCAACAAGGTTACTCTTGAAGTACGAAGTACCACAAGGATCAGTTCTAGGCCCAGTACTGTTCACTATGTATACATATCCACTCAGCGGTGTCATACGCCAACAGGCATCTTATACCATTTCTTTGCCGATGACTCACAGTTATACGATTCCTCAGTACCCATAGAGGTGTCGCATCTGGCAGAGAAAATCAGTGGTACCGTTGCAAGGGTGAGCGATTGGATGGTTGAGAACAAGCTCAAGATGAATGAAGACAAGACAGAAATAATTAAGATTGGCACTCGGAACAACGTCTCTAAAGTTGAGAGCACAGATTCTCTTTTTATCACGAACTGCCAGGTTTCTTATGTCCATGTAGTGCGGAATCTTGGAGTTTTCTTTGACTCAACACTATCTTTCGACCCACACATAAGACAGCTCTGCAAGGGTCTTTATCTGCAGCTACGCACTCGGAACAACGTCTCAAAAGTCGAGAGCACAGATTCTCTTTTTATTACGAACTGCCAGGTTTCTTATGTCCATGTAGTCCGGAATCTTGGAGTTTTCTTTGACTCAACACTATCTTTCGACTCACATATAAGGCATCTCTGCAAGGGTCTTTATCTGCAGCTGTGCAGATTAGGCCAGATCCGACCATACCTAACAACAGAGTAAAAAAAAAACGCTAGCTGTGGCATTCATACTCTCCCGCCTTGAATACTGCAACGCCGTGCTAGCAGGTATACCCGACGACAAAATAGCCAAGCTGCAACGTATTCTGAACAACGCCGCATGAATAGTTCTTAAAAAAACAAGACGAGATTCTGCTACTGCGCTCTTGCGCACTCTCCATTGGTTACCCGTAAAAGCAAGAATCGATTACAAAGTCACCACACTTTGTCATCAGTGTCTATACAACAATGAGATGCCCTTGTACCTTAGCGACCTGATTACTCCATATGTCCCACAGAGAGCCCTACGCTCAATGGACTCAACGCTTTTAGTGGTGCCACGTTTTCCCCTCAAAAGCTACGGTCAGCGGGCTTTTTCAGTTCACGGACCAAAGGTGTGGAACTCACTCCCCACAGACAACTTGCTACACCACTTTTAAGAAGAACATCAAGACCAGTGGCGTAGCATCCATGGCGTGAAGGGGTTCAATGAACCCGGGCCCAAGACAATTAGGGGCCCACAGCCTTTGGCCATAATAACAATTTCGCAAACCTAGCCCTAAGAGTGCGTTTAAGGTGGCAATCGTTTCCATATCGTCCATATCTTTTTCCCCCCAGTATGTTAACCATTGATACTATTACAGGAATGGTGGGGGGAGGGGGGATGGAGAGATTTTGGTTAAGAAAATAATATTGTTTTGTACAAGGGGGGGGGCGAATGAAGGGGGCGACAACAACAATTACGTCTTAGTCTATTTTGATACAGTTGCTAATTATTCAATTTTTTCAAAGCTTAATCGTTTTAACTTTTATTGTGCATTTAAATCATGTAAATTTACATTTTTCTCAATCACATACAACAAATGCCTAATCTGTCAGCAGGTAAACACACCAACAAAATCGGTGAAAGCTATAAACAATCTTGGATCTTTGCTCTTTGTAATGAACAGTAAAAACTTATCTTGTTTTGACATTTCGCTAATGCTCCTATATCTGCAACCATGACTTTGTAATATATTAACTCGAGCAGTTATATTACAATGGACAGTGTATCTAATCATGAACTATATACAACCCCTCAATAACATTGACTGCTCAACAGTATTATATGGTCTGGACCATGGTCTGGACGTGGATATGTTAACCTGTCTCTCTTGTGTGTTACTGTAAACGAAAGTATAATCTGAATAAACCATTAACAATATGAGAATAAAAAAAAAACTAATACTATTAATGAGGAAACAAACTTGGGGAGCAGGTTTATAACAAGATGTACAAGACTATGTTGATCTTGCAATAGAGCCTTTCTCTGACCAATACTTCGTATTTACTTGAAACTTGGTTCCTATACCTTAAATAGAGTTAATACCATTATATTTACACAAAAACCTCAGAAAATTGCTAAGAACATTGAAATTTGACAGGAGATCAAGGCCCCACAGATTCAAAAAAGATTATGGACCTGTTGCGCAATGCAATGCTGGAAAAAATACCTGTACTTTAGACATCCATTCAGCACCATTTGTCTCCTTCATTAGTGGTTGTAATCAACAAGTATAAAATTTTATCAAATTAGTATTTTTTAATGCTTTTCAGTGATATCCGATGTCGGAACAATATCCAAAGATAGCAATTAGGTCATTACTAGGTTTTCCTACTGATGAGAACCAGACGTCTGCAGAATTGGCCGAACAGATGCTCCAAGTATTTAAAAAAAAATCCCCATTTATCTTTAAATAAACTACGAGGCTAGAGCTATGATGGTGCTTCCAATATGACTGCATACTAGAATTATCTCCGGCGATTGTTTCATCAAAAGATGGCGCTAGCGCATTGAGAAGTAGATGGCTTACTTTCCTAGAATCTTACTTTCCTATTCAGAGGGCCAGAATAATGTTAATAAATAAATATTCCATCCATCTATTTACTGCTAAATAATAGACGTAGAATTAGATACTGGTTTTAGTGTTTTAGGAATGTCAATGTGTATGGGAACTAGAACTCATAAAACATTACTTTATATATTTGAAACTTCCTTAACTCGTTTGATTCTGTTAATAAAAACTGTATAAACATTGACTTTTAATTCGTGTTGGAGTTCCATTTCAAACATAATAAGGTTATTAAAAAGCTTCTCTACTTGTATTAGAATGTCTTTTGATAAATGTACAGATACATTCGGATTACTCAATTGTTTTGTCTCATATTACATTCGTTTTCTTGAGGGAGGGGGCCCACTAATATATTCTTGAACCCGGGCCTACGGGTACCTTGCTACGCCACTGATCAAGACCTATCTGTTTAGAATTTTTTTAGATTAGTTTGTCATGTCTCACGTTTGTGTTTGTAATGTTTTTACAGCGCATTGAGCCTACATTTTGTTTGTTAACAGAGCTTTATATATAAAATTATTATTATTATTATTATTATTATCTCGTTTTTTTTTGTATCTTTTTTGGTCATGTGGCCCGCGACACGAGTGTCGGTTATTAAAATGGCGCGCATGTTTAAATACGTTGGGCATCACTGCATTAGCCTATTAAAACTTTATTTACTTTGAGGGCAGATAGATAGCAATAGATATACGTCGTATGTCAATCCATTTGTGGGCCAGATGGTACGATTATGCCAGGGCCGCTTTTACCACTCAATCTGCCCCTGATTTATATATGCATCATTCATGTCACCTATCTTTATCCGTATCTATATCTATGTCTATAACATTCACAAACATCTCTCTGTCTCTATCAAGCATAAAATCTCTATCTATCTATCTATCTATCTATCTATCTATCTATCTATCTATCTATCTATCTATCTATCTATCTATCTATCTATCTATCTATCTATCTATCTATCTATCTATCTATCTATCTATCTATCTATCTCTCTATCTATCTATCTATCTATCTATCTATCTATCTATCTATCTAT
>JADKLZ010003044.1:23571953-23597332 GCA_021533235.1 Biomphalaria straminea | reverse complement strand
TTTTTTTTTTACAGGGTCATTAGTGACATTTTAAAAAATGACAGTTAAAAAATTAGAGGCGCATTTGTCTTTAAAAAAATATGTTAATTACTCTTTAAATCTTTATGAATTCATTGTACAAAAAAGGAAGTGTAATTGGACTTTATTTTTGTTTTCAGTTTCGTGTTCAGCTGATCTCAGTATAAAAATCTGGGACTTCAATGGATATGAGTGTATCAAAACTATGATGGGTTAGTATAGCTATCTATATACTTTTATATATAAATGTATTTATCTTGTATATCCCATGTAATAGTCACTTGGTATTATTTTGAAACAATAAAAAGTCATTGCAAGCAGTTATGTCCTTAGCAAATTTGAAAGACAATATGGAAGTTTCCATTTTAAAACATGTCATGTGGCTGCACAATAAACCCACTGCTTTGACGCAGGATTGTCTGCCAGGTCATGTGGTAAGAGCTCTGGACTGTTGTCTTGAGCCACTAGGTTTGGACCCCCCCCCCCCCCCTTTGCTTTTATTTTGCTGTAAGATTGAGCTAGGATGTAATAATCCATTCTAAAGGAACATCTAAAACATGTACAACAAAGCTATGTAAGTATGTTGCTAATTGTTAAAAAAATAATCCTTTATTTCACCTGGATTTTACTTTGAGGCCTTCAATTTGGAATATGAGTAACTTGCTGTACCACTTTTACTTCAATCATTACAAGTACATAGTTGTGTGAAGAGTCTTTGTTTGAGCCATATCATCAATGGTTGTTCAACTTCCTGGTGTCTTGGTTTTCCCTTTCACATGGTGAATTGTTTAAACCAAACAGCAACAGTGGCACCAAGAATGTCTATAATTAACCAGCTTATATCTGCGTTTATTGTTTGTGCATCATGTTTTGTTTGATTTCAATGATAAATACAATATCTATATATATATTGTGCTGTCCAGGTCATGATCATAATGTCTCAAGTGTGACATTCATGCCATCTGGAGACTTTGTTGTGTCTTCATCTCGAGACAAAACAATTAAAATGTGGGAAGTTGCCACAGGGTAAGTTTTTCATTTATCTTGTTTCTACTTGTAATCTATTTATGCCCAAGTGTAATCTATTTATGCCCAAATGTAATCTATTTATGTGTGACATTGTCTGACATGTGTGCTGTCTAAAGAAAAGCCTTACAATTTTTTATTTTAACCTGGGTGTCTTTGAACATTTTGTATGGTTAAAGGTTGTTTTTGCATCTGATGAACAAGAATTGATGTTTAAGGAGACATTGAAACATCATGTGATTGAGTTAAAATTGAATAAATAAAATGACTAAAACATAATGTTTATCTCAAAGCTCTGAACCATACAGATGTTTGGCTCTGCATTTCTTCTAACTAGAGCATTTGAACAGATCTGCTGAACATTCTTTTTTGTTTTGTCTCTATCTTGAAGTCTCATACATCTATTGTGAGCTTAGTTTTTCAATGTTCTTTATGTCCTTCTCTTCTTTTCTTCTTTCTGATACTTTATGTAAGGAATGCCAAGATCATTAAAAGAATGCTACATGAAATTATGCTCAAAGATCTTGCCAAAGCTTTCTGGTGAAATTTGTTTCTGTTGAGAACATAAATAACCATAACATCACATTGATTTCCATTCAGTTGTTGCTACCATATTTGCTCTATTTCACAGTTATTGTGTCAAAACCTACACTGGTCATAGAGACTGGGTTCGAATGGTTAGAGTTTATCAGGATGGATCTCTTCTGGCCAGTTGTTCTAATGATCAGGTAGATATTTTATGTTAAAAAAATTACATAATAATGCTAATTGTCTATTATTACATGTTTATATACTAGGTAATTGTGACCAAGATTGATACTTAATAGATTTTTTTCCATTTAAGAGAACCATCTTTACTCACAGAGGTGCAACCAATTAGTTTTATCTTCAGTTTGGGGATAGGTTGAGCTTTACAAATATCCTCACTTTCATTTTTTAGGTCTAGCCAAGCCCTAGTTTACACAAGTCCGATTGAATCATATAGCCACCATTAAAAAATAAAACCTAACTAAATAAGATTGTAATTAGTTTTATGTGTCATACATTATTTGCTGAACTGTTGAGTGTGAATCTTTCTTGGTGGAACAATTTCACTTACATTCCAATAGATTATATTTTTTCAGTTTCTAAATTGTGAAGTTGCATTATTATTATTATTATAGCTTTTATATAGCGCTACTTTCATGCTTATAGCATGCTCAGAGCGCTTTGGTCCAATCTCATTTGTGTACCAGTGGGGGGAGGGAGTATCTAGGAGTTGGTTTCCCGTGCTGCCTTTGGGCGCTCAGTAAACACAACGCTGCCCGAGTCGGGTGTCGAACCTCGAGCCCCCTTCTAGGTAGCCAAGCAAGCAAAGCTCAAGCCGCACTTGGCCTCTCGACCACGCTTCCCACATTAGTCTGGGGTTCCCTGTTAAAAGCAAAGGAAGATGGCTTTGATTAAAAGTTGATTGTTCTTGCCATTGTCTATGTTAAAAATTTAAGAAACAAGTAAATTGATGTCCCTAGTTGGTCTGTGACCAATTTCTTTGTTAAAATTCATTTTGATCTGGTTAATATGTGTGGCTTAAAAAAGTAAAACTAAATGGGAATTACTTACAAATTGCTGTTTGGGTGTTTAAGAAATAATATCTGAATATGAAGTTTATAAAGACCAATTAATAATAGCCTATCGTTGTTCACACATTTATCACAAAATTTTAAGCATCATGGAGGCATGGTTTTAGGGTTCATTAAATGTGTGAAATGATTTCAGGATTTAAAGAAAATTGATGTTAGCATTTTAAGGTTCATAATGCATACAATTTATTTTATTAGTGTGAGTAATATCTTTTAAAATGTTCATTTTATCGGTATCTGAAATATGTTTGTTAAAATACAATAACAGAAATGAATTTCAATCTAAGTTGTTTTTTTTTTGTTTCCAGACTGTGAGAGTCTGGGTGACCGCCACTAAAGAGTGCAAAGCGGAGCTCAGAGAACATGAGCATGTTGTGGAATGTATTGCCTGGGCTCCTGACTCAGCACAGCCAGCTATCAATGATGCTGCAGGGACAGAGGTTATTATTTTTTATACTATGTCTGTTTTGTCAGTACTCTCCATTCTGGAGTAATTCATTGAATTACATTTATTTACATTACAATTTACAATTACATTTAAACTTTAGGTTGTCTTGCATACAATTGTTTTTTTTTTTTTTTGGTTTACAATTTTGGGTGAAGGGCATTTTCTTCGTATCCAATTGTTTTAAATAATGTTGTATCCTAAAATGTTCTCATTCTTATTTTAGTTTTTTAAAAATATTATTTTTTATTAAAACTACTGCACTTTTTAATTTATAGACTTCAATAAAAAATATTAGACTTTAGACTTAAATAATTTTTTTTTTGCTCTCATGCATTGTATATTATATTTGAAATATTACTTTTGTTCCAGAGTAAGAGTGCCAAACGATCAGGTCCATTCTTGCTGTCTGGATCCAGAGATAAAACTATAAAAATGTGGGATGTTAGTGTAGGAATGTGTCTCTTTACTTTGGTATGTTAATTTTTTTTTACACTACTCTTACCGTTTAATTTTTTTTTTTTAAGCTGATCTTACCTGCTTAAGTTGTGGTTTCACTTTTTATCATTTAAAAATAAATTTGTTGGACAATGAGAAAATTAGTGCCTAGCGTTTTATAATTTTATTTTGTTTAAAATCTGTTATTGAAAATGTTTAAAATGTTAACTTTTAGAACCCAACCCAGCTTCTTGGCAGGCTCATACACCAAACTACAGGCTCAATTATTCAGAAAGACACAAAGATAGAGACACATTTATTTCATATGCTAGAACAAATTTGTACAAGTGCTCCTTCTTCCCTTAGTGCCATTTGAAAATGGTATGGGCTGCCTGAATCAGCCAGGAAAAACTAACAACTTAGAAGAGTTAAAATCATTGATTAACATGCATGACTAGATTGACACGTGAAATGTTTAGGACATAATTATCTTCTTTTTTGAAGTAATGTTTGTAATATTTAAGATTATTTCATCCATGTACATGATGAAAAAGACATTTGAAATTTGACTTTTATGTTGTTATACATATGTTTAAATTCATATGTCATATATCTTTTATTTTGATATTTGCAGTCCTGCTATGTTAGGAGACAAGAGACAAAGTTCATGTTTAATGTTGTTGGTAATGCTTTTACTTAATGTCAAATGATTTTGCTTCTGTTCTTTCAGGCTGGTCATGACAACTGGATACGAGGCATTGTCTTCCATCCAGGTGGCAAATTTATTTTATCAGCCTCTGACGACAAAACAATCAGAGTGTGGGACATACAAAACAAGCGTAACCACAAGACATTGATTGCACATCCTCATTTTGTGACTTCTATTGGTGAGAAGACTTCTCTATTTTATACAAAACATATATCACACATATACTTTAGGGTGTACTATTTACAGCAATTGTTTATTTTTGTTTTGAAAAAAAGGAAAAAGTACAAATGCACAAATAGGTGCAATTAATGGATATATTTAAAAAAACATAAGAATATATGATTCAGACAGTGGCTCTGTGATTTGATAATGGTGCAATTGGTTAATAAATACAAGTATCCTTTCATCTCTCCATGTTAACCTGTAGAAAATCATGCAGTGCTGAGTGTTTGGTTAAAAAAAAAAAGTTGACAAAATTCTAAAACTAAAAAAATCACCAACTTTAAAATGTCCTTTAAAAAATACATTTCTAGTTTCCAAAAAAATGTATGTATTGTCTTTAGAATAAAAACAAGCTTCAAAATGTCCTGGGTAGAATTATAAACTGAGGCTAAGGCACTTTTGTTTCAATATCTTTCAAGAAAAAAAAATTAGACTCCTAAAGTATTGCATTAGTAGCCTACTGTAAACACTGTCTTCTATCACATAGTAGCTGAAATAAAATAGTATAAAAGGTAAAACCTCAATTTAAAGGTTCTGAAATGCACCTATAGTTGAAATACTGAACTGTACATCATACTTATCTATATTTACTAAACATCCTACAATTTTGATCTTGACATTTAGGAATTGTTATTTTTGTTAATGCAATGACAATTTAAAGAGCAACACTTAAGAGGATATAGTTTAGAATTGTTAATTATTAATCTACTTTTAATTATTGAATGTCCATTTAGTTAGGCCAAAGTAGCTTGTTGAAAGTTTTATGTCATCAATGCTCTTTTTCTTTTCCAGATATGCATAGAAATGCTCCTTATGTGATCACAGGAAGTGTTGACCAGTCTGTCAAGGTATGGGAATGCCGTTAAAGAAACAGCCAGGGGTTGTACCGCTGAGAAGAGGGAAATAAGAACTACCTGCCACACAGACAGATTAAGACAAAGACGCAAAGGCTGTAAAGAAAATTCTATTTATTTAATCTAAAACCAAACAGACTTTATGTTGTAGTGCTTCTGTTCAAATTCAAATGTATGTACCATACCATCTTAGTTTTTGGGCTGCCTCAAGCTCCTCACCTTGCCCCCATTTTTTTTTTGTTTTCTTTTGGAAAACCAAATCAAAACATTCCCAGGTCTTGAAATGATAAATCCTTAAAAACTTACAACATGGGTATCCAATGGTCAGCATATTTAAATTGATCTTCTTGTATATGTGTGTGTAATGCATGACACGTTGCTCTAAAGCTGTTGATTGGGCTCTGTTTTCTTTTAATACCCCCCCTTCTTGAACAGATCTATTAGTAATACCACACAAAGGCATAAAATCCTCAACGCTAAACAATGATGGTCAAATGTACCTGAAGGACTCTTATAGTTTTCACTTTTTTTTTTTCTTTGTGATATCAATGTACTTGGCATTTCTTAGTGTTGATGTTTTAAACGTGCTTCTTAAAATGATTCTAATTAATTACTTTCTTTTTTTTTTGGTCATAAAAAACTTTCTTTTCTCATAAATATTTCACAATCTAGAGTTCATTCCTCCTGCCAGTTGGTAGTCTCATTAGTTGCTTTTCCCCCCCTCCCCCTCGTTTCCAATTGGCATCCCCCCCATATTGCTGCAATCCCTATCGCTTGTTTTGAAATCATAACATTTCTTTGTTTGTAACACTAAATCAGTAAAGCAGAATTCAGAACTTTGTTTTGAGAGTTCAATGCAGTCAATGGACACAAAGGATTATCTAGCCATAGTAGACTTGTTCTCCTTACTATTCCTTTTTCAAATGTATTTCTACTGCTTCAGTTCATAATGGCAAAATCTATGTCTGTGTTATCAAGCCACTGACAGCATAAGTTTTAGCGAATAAATAAACCCCCTGTGAAGGTTCAAATGGCAGACTTCACTGAGCAGGTCACCCATTAGAAATGTCAGTGCATTTCAGCATTTATGCAAATGTAGGCTGCGTTGACCTCGCCTCCTTTGTACAAATATTTAAAAAAAAAAATCCTTCAAAAATTGTGTTTTAGTTCTTACATTTAAGAGCTTAACTGTTCGTGTTGAATTGGTGCATATAAGAAATGCCCAGGCCAAGTTTTCTTCTGTTTTGACAGTTAATACTAATGTCTTAACTGAAGCACTGAGATGCACTGACGACGTTTTGTTTCATTTTATGAGACTTAGCTTGTATATATAATTCAATGTAAATAGATGCATAATTGTTTGTAGAAATCTCTTCAAAAGTGCAAGTTATGATTTATTCTTATTTTTATTACTATATTTTTTTTTTGCACTTCATTGTGAAGAAAAATAAATGTCATTAGTCATCACTAAGAATGGAGTTTGTATTATTTTTAAACTGTTAATTTATATTGAATTAAAATTTTAAATAAAATTGTGTTAACTAATAGAAAGGCTCTCCTTTTTAAAGCATTGTAAGTTCAGCGAAATGTCATCTGGCTTCTCCAGCAAATGTAATGTTGTGACAGTCTTACATGATCTTATCAATGGGCGGCTCTCGTCCCCAAGTTCAATAGTCTTTCAGTTTTTAATATTTTATATGGTTTTATTACAGCTGTCTGTATCATTTTTTAATGACATTTTCTTTTGTTCTGTTGAATCTATTTGTTGAACTAGTTGAAGTCAAAGTTGGAAGATACAAGATTTAGGTTAAAATTTGGTTTTGGCCAGTAGTTGTAATGCAAAACAAAAAACATGACAATGTTAGTTTTGAGTTGAACACAATGATAGAAATGTATAACTATTGTAAACATTATCCTAAAATAATGCTTAATTCATTCTACTATTCAGTACATGTAGTTGATAGTATCAGGTTAGTTGACAAAATGATAACTTGAGTCATCCAATTTTCTTTAGCAAAATAAGTATAGAAAGATCACTGAAAATGAAACAAATTCTGAAACCAAACAAAAATCATAGTGGCTGGAATATTTTTACCCCCACTTCTATCTCTTCTTACCTGTTTACCTAGGAAAGGTTTTGTGCAATTTTTTTTTCCAGGCGTTGAAATGTTCATGTACCCTTGTGTGATATCTTCTTCTGTTGTCTCTTTACCTGCAGTTTCCAATTTCATGATGATTCTGTTTTCCTATGAAACTGCCCAGTTAGCTTGGCAGAGGACAGCAGCCCAGTATGTGTCTCACCCTCATTATGTTTTCATCTCATTGTATTTATAAAGATTCATGCTTTTTATTGTAAACTCATTTTCAAAGTGTGTTTAAATCAATTGGTACTTATAATTTTGCCAAAGTGTTAATTTCTATACTGTTAGTGTTTATCTTGTTTTCTGCCATCAATCTCGTTACTCAACTGTTACTTCTTTTAAAGGAAATCTCCATTTGCAGTTCACCAGATGAATGGTATTTATTTTTCAAGTAGTCTTAGTAACCAGAAAAATGGTAATTATTTTTAAAATAGTCTTAAAACATAACCTATTAGCGGTACTACAAAATAAGTTGTTTAGGAAGATAATTAAACTAAATTAAATCCAACGTAATGCAAAATAACTTTTAGATGAAGTTTGAAATGTGGGTACTGTTAAAAAAGAAAAACTTGACTAAAACATTCAGCACAGGGACTTCACACAAAAAAGATATTTAGTTCATGCCTTAAATAAATCATACAGAAACAAAATTTTAACTCATCGGAAAAAAAAAGTAATTATTACAATTATAATCTCTTCAGTTCGAGGAAATCTATTAGATTAGTGAAATCAGTTTTTTTTTTCATTTAAATAGCAATAAAAGCTTTGCATTTGAATGATACACATGTTAACTTATTCCCGTGTCTTGGTATATCCCCAGAGGACGAGGGTGTCCTTATCTAGAAGCATTAAATAGAATGTATATAACATTTGATACATCTGCACATCCTTCAATGTTTTCTTGTATGGTCCAAAGATGTATAAACCATGTCTTTTGTTGCATTTGGGTGATTTTATTTCTCTATTTCTTACACATCATCAAACTCATTGTAAAAATAGGAATAATTCAAAGTCAATAACTTGAGAAGTTCTGGTGGAAAACAGTTCTACTCATCACATGCTTATGTCTTGATATATTCAATGTATGTGCATAAAAATGATTATTTAACGTACTGGTAGCTGGCAAGTTAAAATTTTCTTTTTATCTAGCTGTTTGTTGTTGCACTACCATTGCACAAAGATTTTTTCATTTCCTGGTTATAAAAAAAAAAAAGGTACAGTGCTTCATCTTTGGGAGGAGGGGAGGGGGGAAATATACAGAGTAACACATTGCATTGTAAGTCAATCCTATTTAATATCAGCTTACATTTTCACTGCTGCACTGCTAAAAGATGTGTGCATCTATATGATTTTTTCAGTAGCATTATTAAAACTCAAGATCAACCCAAGATTATTATAACCATGATATATACTTATTGTTCACCATCTTTTTAATCATTAGTTTGTTAACTGTTGTATACTAACTAGTTTATTGTCAGTGTGATGTCTGTTCCATGTTGCGCTAAAGGTATTTTGTCTAAACACAAAGCACAATCATCTGAAGTTACTCAAATCATTCAAATAGCTTGGTTTTTAAAGCTTATATAACACCCTAGACTTTGTCTAAGGCACACAGTAAACTAAGAGTTGCACCAATGTTGGTTTTCAGCTGCTTTCTTCTAATGAGTTGAAAGGTTTGGAATGAGTTTTTCGAATACCTGCAATAAAAATGTGGAGTTAGGGACGAAAACTAAACTTTCGAAATTTTGATTGGTTTCCAACCCTCGGAGCCCTACATTTTTGACAAATAAAAAGCTCTTGACTTATAGCTACCTGTTGTAAGGTTGCCATTATGAAGTAGTTTTCATGAGAAGAAAATGAAGAGTTTATTATAGACATGACCAAGCCCTATCTCATTCTTCCTACTATCTTGAATAGAAAATGCCATGTGCATAAAAAAAAAAAATCATGTTTTTGTCTTGAATGCTTCTGTTGGTGAGCTCATGTATTTTATATATATGCATTTGTTTTTGGTGTAAAACTCAATATAATTTATTAATGATAATTACTGTGTGTAACCTTTTTATTTTTGTCGCCTACTTGCTGATTATAGTCAGTCAATAAATAGCTCTATTGAAAACACATGGTGTTCTTGTTTCAACATAGATGTCTACTTTCTCATGTTAAATGAAACATTTGTTTGTAAGAAATAGTAATTCTATTATGATGAGCATGGAAATAGTCTAGCTTAATCTTAAGATACCAATACTAGGAGCAAGCATTTGAACAAACAAAGTTTTGAGTGGTTTCTACATTTTAATCAAATGAACTTTCAATATGCACCATTTATTTGATTCCAACTAGTCCTTTGAAAATCAGTCAAATGTGTTGACTGAATGTGTAACATTGTTAATAGCAATCCATCATATGCATAATTATTTTATGTAAAAAAACCAACTTTTTATCCATAAACTATAACAATTATAATGGGTGGTTGAACTATTTCAACTGCAGATGGGAATGTCAGAAACTGTTTTTTGATCATTGGGTGTAATGAATTGTAGACCTCGGGCTACAATTTATTGACTAAACCAGATTCAGGTGCCGAGACCATAATGATGCCTTGAATCTCTTTAAACTTTGGATGGTCTTTGTCCCCTACCAACTGTAACAATACAGCTTCACTGGTTGTCACTATTGCCCCCATTTGTCGGAAGCGCTGTGGAAAACAAAATGAAAAATAGAAGAAAACAAGAAAAACATAAAAAAATACTAAAAAAAAAAAGATTTAAAAATCCTGTCTTTATATATCTTATAGAGCCATTCTTTTGCTCTTGACATCTAACGAATATTAAACAATTCCTCCTCCACAGAGAAAAAATTCTACTCTAATAAAATTCCAGACTTAGAAGATCTGAACATCTGAATTGTAAAACGAACAAAACCCAATGATGTGTATACATTTCATTAAATGTAGATTTATTTCTGTCAGCAAAATTAAACTAAAACTAAACAAATCCAGAATTGGAAACATAAGTACTTTTTTAACACTTGATCTATAAAACCCTCCTTAGAAAAATTCAATTCAGTCTGTCAGTGTTGACTATTAAAGCCCTTTTCTTATCCCATGCAGTTTTGAGTCGGTCCAGTGGTATTTGTAAGGAGACTAAGGTGATATTGGCCAGATTAGGGTTGGTTATGTGGTGCCATGAGTGCTTTGTAAAATGTTTTACATTGTTTCGGATGTTCCTTCAGATTTGAAGATAGTTTTACTTCCTAGTCCAAACCTTCAGCAGGACGACGGGGGATGGGAGCGGGCAGGGTTTGAACCCAGGACCATCGATAAATCCAAATGACAGTCCTGCGAGCCAACCAGGCAGCCAGATATGTATAGGTGTGTAAAGACTCTTAAGGTCACTATTTTGTCTATGGCCAACCAGCTACTTTACTGGCTTGTTCAATAGGCCATCACCAGCAAGAAGCTGTGCTTAAATTGAAATTCCCAGATTATGGATTGTATCCACAAAATGAACCTCTCAATTCGTTATAGGATAACTGAGTCTGGACACTCCAACTTCATCTTATAGCTTAAAGTTCTTACTTGAATGACGTCAGTGTTATGAGTTTATTGTTAACCATGGAGGTTATAGTTACTAAAGTCCCCTTAAAATTCTGGTTGCCAGGGAATGAAAGTATTATTATTATAGCTTTTATATAGCGCTACTTTCATGCTTATAGCTTATGCTCAGAGCGCTTTGATCCAATCTCATTTGTGGACCAGTGGGGGAAGGGGGTATCTAGGAGCTGGTTTTCCGTGCTGTCTTTGGACGCTCAGAGTTGGGTGTTGAACCTCGAGGCCCCTTCTAGGTAGCCAAGCCAAGCCAAGTTCAAGCTGCACTTAGCCTCTTGACCACGCTTCCCAAGTATCATACGATTGAGAGTCGTAGGCAAAGCGGTATAAAAATAGCAGAGAGCTTATAACATTGCTGAGCTGATGATGGACATGGTGAACAGCACAAGTTCTCAAACTGATCCCTGTGGGTACCCCATCATTTAGTGTGCTTTAATATTAAGCTCCAAAATACTTTGACAAAACATGCTGGAATTAAAAAGCTCAAGTTAAAATGCTGTATTTTTTTAATTCTACCTAAATCGAAGCGTGGTCGAGAGGCTAAGTGCGGCTTGAGCTTGGCTTGCTTGGCTACCTAGAAGGGGGCTCGAAGTTCGACACCCAACTCGGGCAGAGTTGTGTTTACTGAGCGCCCAAAGACAGCACGGAAAACCAACTCCTAGATACCCCCCCCCCAACTGGTCCACAAATGAGATTGGACCAAAGTGCTCTGAGCATGCTATAAGCATGAAAGTAGCGCTATATAAAATCTATAATTATAATTCATTTGTGTACTTTAAAAAAAAAGGTTACAAAGACAGTTTGTGTGTGGAAACACAAACTCAAAATCGGCCCTCGAAGTGGTCCACTTTTTTCTCTTTAAAAATTAATAAACATTGTTTGTATGTAAATATATTACTTTGTATAACATAAGTTACATAACTTAACAATTAAAATATGAAAAAAATTTTTTTTACAATAAAATCTACATCGTTTGCATATTGTGTTAAATATATGGTAAATGATCGTCTCCCCTATAAAGAGCACACAGCAATTTGTTACTAAGATTATTCATACTTTAATTAAAACAAAAACAACATGTTATAAAATATATCACATAACATCATTAATTTTCTTAAATTAGGTCTAGGGTTTTTCTCTTTAAAAAAAATGCTTGCATAAGTGATTTTAAAAAATTAGATTTTGAGCTTTTAGAAAAGAAAAAAGTAGCCGTTGCAGCAGAACTTTGAATGACCTAAATTACTGTGATGTCCGATTTTCTTTTTCTCTTCTAGTTTCTGTGTTCTTAACAGGACGGACGGTCAGAATTTCTACACAAAACTAAAAGCGTCTTTTCCCCTTTCGGGGGCCACTAAAAATGAGTTTATTTGTATTACCTCTAGAGCAAAAATTCTATCCATCTGACTTCTGGATGAAACGGCATCAGCGACCACATGAACTTCAATGCCTTTACTTAATAGGTCAATAACAGTTTGTTGCACACACACATGAGTCTGGATAAGAGCAGAAAAAAAAAATTGGTGATAAAATTTATCTTGTCACAAAACAAAAATGCAACTGGTCTTTTCATACTTAAAAATTCTAGTAAAGTAATATCATAACTCTATTGTAAAGTATCTCTCTTTAAATCATAATCAAAAGATAATCTTGTTGCAACTTCTTGAACAGCCTATATAAAGCAGTAATTTTCTTTTTTAGTCAAAGATCAGAAAAGACTATGGTTGTAAAAAAAAAAATACTTCAGATCTACAAGTCTTTAGGCTAAAGTAGGTCTATTCAAGATTAACATGAATTTTTTTTAATCCAATGAATTATGACTAATATAACATATAGCTAATATAAACTAACTACCTAAAACTCATAACAGATGGCAAGAATGTACAAAATTACACTCCCAAATCTTCATTAAAACAAAATCTAAGCATAACAGCATTGTGCAAGCACAGAATCATTAGTTGTGCAGCCAACCATTAAATCAACATACCACCACTTTCCATATAGATCTATATTAAATGAACATAACCTAGTCTTTTTAAGAGATCATGTAGAAAAGATCAAAACCTCAATTCCACATAAAATGACATGTCGAACATTTCCTGAACATAATGTCTTCAGCTTTTCCTCCACTTCTGGTATGACCATACTAAACTTGGTCTTTGGATACACTCCAACTGCATTGGCAATATTCACTTCAGGCACAGTGCTGCCAAGACCTTTTGGGTACTGAAAACATGAAATTAAAGAGCTTAGAAAAAAATGATATAAACAATAAACAAATGCACTGATAATAAACAATGTACAAAAAAGGCCTGATGTCATGCTTGACAACACATTTAGCTGGCCAGGTGTATGAAAACTGACCAGTTTATTAGGTCATATTGTGCAAGTGTAAAAAAAATATTGTTAGATTAAAATTGTCTCAAAGACTTTGGAGAACTACCAGTAATGATGTAAACAAATATAATTTAGAAAATGAAGGTTAATATAGAAACTTGAATAAAAGATTAACAATGATGTAAACAATTTGGAATAGACTTTGTAAGATCCTGTATGAGGAAGACAAAACTAACTATTGAGGTCATTGTTCATTGTGTTCAAATAGACCAATGTTTCTCAAACTGTGTTCAGCAGAACACTAGTCCTGAAATGGAACAACTACTGGAATAATTAACTAGGTGGCCACCAAGTGAATTAATATTTTTAAACAAATAAGGAGAGTTCTGCTAAATACTCAGAATGTGCAAAATGTTCCGTTAAGTAAAAAGTTTGTGAAACACTGAAATAGAGGCACTTACAAACTCACATAAGTCACATAATTTGAGAGGCAACACACTCCAAAACAAATTATCATGCCATTGATAAAACGAATTTCTAAAATGTAAAATTTGGTTTAAAGGACCAAAAGTAAAATTACTGAAAACAACCAGTGGCTCTGACTTAACAAGAAGATCACTGGATGGTGTTAGGCTATGTTAGTTTACAATAAAGAACTTGGTGCGACTAGGATTAGTGAATGGAATAAAGAAAACAGTACATATATGTTAGCATCTTTAGAGACAGGCATGCTTTGGTCACTGAGGTTTTTGAGCAACTTATTACAATGTTGGCCTTTGCCTGTGTTCAACAATTACTCTGAAGTTTAGTTATTACCTCTGTCTGAACACAGCACAGAGTTACCAACAATGGCATGAGTAATACAAGTGACTGAATGCCTAGTCATGTGATATGCAATCTGGACTGTCATTTCCATGGTTCTGGGTTCAAACTCTGCCCACCACCATGCATTAACTTTCTGAGGGGTTTGAGCTAGGATGTAATAATCTTCAATTCCAAATGAACATCTGAAATATGTGAAACAAACAAATGATACCTGTACTATTTTTTTTTTCAAATACACATAAAAATAACAATCACAAGAAAGTGTTATCTGGAAGACTTAAAACTTTGAAACTGACAAGTGTTAGAAGCCAGTCCCCTGAAAAAATATGCATAAATGTGTTTGTGCATGCACACAAAAATCATGGGTATGCCCATGCTTAGAAGTAGAGATATTAAATGCCATTGAAAAACATAACATAAAGCAAACCTCTACTTACCTGTTCTGTGACAATTAAAGGGATTTCCAATATTCTTGATGCTTCTGTCTGTGAAAATAAAAGTAATCTTGTAAAAACTATGGAACTTCTTGATGTTTGAGTTCCTGATGAAAAATTATTTACACGTGTATAACCCACAACAATAATAATAATAACTAAAAGAATGTTTCTCAAATGTTTCCACCAAAGGTACCTGCACTTTGATATGGGGCTTAAGATGGCAACTCCAAACTACTAATAATGATCTTCTGAAGAATGTGCTGATTTACAGATTTGGGCTAATACATTAGCCACACTGAGTAGGGAACTTTTTCCCTAGATGGGGGACTACCATTTATCTCAAAGACACTTTTTTTTTTTGGTAAAAAGCAAAAGAAGAGGCCCACCACAGACATTTAAGACTACTAATGCACTATCAGCTTTCTTTCACTGGCATAAAGAAGAAGTCAGTAATTGTTCTGAAACAGGTGGCTGCAGAACTCTTATAATTAAGGCATGGGAACATACAAATAGACCAAAAGAAAAGCTACTGCTGAAGACAAGTACAGATGGTAAAATGAGAACATATGTAGCCCCTAATTACCTTCTTCTTTAAAGAAATGTCTGTAACTTATAACATAAGACTTAAGATAGACCTTTAAGTAGACACTGGCTTTGTTTGTGTTAAATGGATGAACTATTAGTCAAGATTCTAGGTAACAACTGGGTTGGTGTAGCCACATGGGAAAAAAGTATTAGAGACTCATAAATACACACATAATAAACTATTTTGACACAAACTGAAAGACAGTAACACTGCCAAAGGTTAATATATGATGCTATGCTTTTCCTTTTTATAATATTAATAAATTTTTACCTATCTAGGTAAAGCTGTAGACTATTGTTACAGATAAAATAGTGAACTTTTAAAGTTTTATTTAGGTGAATTTTGTTACATACAGAGAGTGAAAGTATTAATTGTGAACACTAGTATGAATGACCTGAAATATGGGAGCAAAAGTTTCTATAGTCAGTTAACGAGTGACCAAGTAGAAAGAAAGTTAATATTCTGTTCTGTAGTTGTGTTTAGTAAGACAGTTGAGTTTAAGTTAATTTAAGAATTCTGTGACAAGTGAATATAGATCATCGAAGTTAATGTGATCAGTGACTTAATGACTTTCAAGACATTGTGGATTTTATTTATTATGTTCATAAATATTGAAATTATTTTACTATACTAATACTTGTACTAGCACTATTATAAACACTATTAGATCTACTATTACCACCTAGTTTTACTAGTAGGCCTAGGCCTAGATTTATAAATCTATATCATAATCAAAGTATAGTGAGTATAGTATACATGTATAGATTCCAATTTTCTAGCATATCATTGTTAGATTGTTACATCTAGATTATTTATTCTAGATCTACCAGGATCTACCTTAGCAAACTGATTACTCCATGTCAACCTGATGAGAGCCCTGCGCTCAATGCCCAATGGACTCAACGCTTTAGTGGTGCCACATTTCTCCTTCAAAAGCTAGTCACATAGTCTAGTCGACGCATAGATTATCGTAGGGCGTAATCATATTCTTTTTTGAAGTAACGTAGTAAGTATATAAGAATAAGATAAGAAGATCTGTTTATAAATAAAATTATTAAGTAGATAGTACTACTAGTAACACTAGATGATATTGATAGATCTTTAGAATCTAATTTGTGACTAACACTGTAAGACTGTAAGTCACTGTAAGTTGAGTAACTTTAGTAAGTGAGTAACACTAACAGTGACAGTTAACACTCACCAGTCGATTGGCAACCTGAGCTATTTCAATGAAATATTTAACAGCATTTCTGAATTTTTCTTGAATATCACACACAAACAGAACGGTTTCGTTTAACTTTATATTTCCCAGTTTTTTAGCCATTATAATGTCAAGTCAATATACACAGTTAACACACTACAGTAACACACTACAACTATCTAGATTCTTACTGGAAGTCAAAATATTGCCCTTTCAACTTTCAACTTGGAGGTGTTATGGTAAGTTTCATCACCACATTTTTTTTCTTTCAAAGCTAGATCTAACTTATATTTAAATCTAGATATCTATATAGATCTAGATCTATAATATACTAGTCGACCGGCAGCGTAGCCTACGC
The DNA here is from genome assembly GCA_021533235.1 of Biomphalaria straminea. NCBI lineage: Eukaryota > Metazoa > Mollusca > Gastropoda > Planorbidae > Biomphalaria > Biomphalaria straminea. Next base: position 23,580,509 of record JADKLZ010003044.1, on the reverse strand, counting down.
CGCTATTTTGCAGGGCCACTTTCATAGGACCCGCGTTAATTCTAGATCTAGGTGCTTACATTATTATGCGATATGCATTAGCCGTAATTGTGTAATCTGGTGAAAGAAGCTTCGCACCTCAAACTAATTGCGTAGAATTACTTGAGGTCAAAGATAGATTGAAACATTTGGTAATTCTTGTTATTAGCGTGATATATGTAGGAAACAGAATTATTATGATATAGGCCTACTCTATGACTTTGCTACACGCAAGGTTCGTAAAGTAACTTTGTACGTAGTTAATAATAATAGGCTCTTCGAATCCGAAGATTAGTGAGGAATACAGTGTTTCCCGTGGCTGTGCAGTCCCAGCTGTGACCTACATATTTTGCCACATCCAGGGCAAGCAAAACCATTGTCCGTAGGTGGTCGGTTTAGATTTTCTGTTCGTCGTCTGCGTTTGTCCTCGGCGGCAGATTTTCTTTTGGTCTCAAATGTGTACCCCGCGGCCTTCGTGAGTGACATGGGCGCCCGCAGGGGGGTGCAAAGGGGTGCACTTGCACCCCCCTGGATTCTGAGTAGCAAAATTCTAGACATTACCATTTTTTTGCATCATTAAATCAATTAACTTCTTAGTAGCCACTGAGCAAGTAGTAATTCCACTGTATATATAGTACAATCATAAGGATAAGTTAATGTTGGAGTTGACTAGTCTAGGTTTGATAGGAATAGATGGCCGACGTGCACCCCTCTAGATTCTAGTAGTCACATTGTAGCAAATTTTATAAAAATTAATTTCTTAGAAGTAGCAATTTAAGAAGTTTTGCTTCCACTGAAGTACAGCTGTAAGGAAAAACTATCGTCTCAATAAACTAGAATATGCTAATCAGGTGTTGATGGCTGACCATGTACGCTTTATTATAGTCTTGCAATTTTTTTGTACTATAAAAAAGTGTGAAATATTCTATTGCACGTAAGTCGTGACAATTTGTTATCTCTTGCACATAATTATACTTATAATTGTATTACATATGGACATTCAACTATACTAAAGGAACGCTTAATACTTACTTATTAATTGTTGTTTTAAATTATGTTTCACTTATTTACATATTAAATAGATTTATTTCTCTTTAAAAAAAGGAAACATTATTTTTGGTTAGGTGTTATGATTGGTATGATAAAAACTAAGTAGTGTCGCGACTTAAATGTAAAAAAAAATAATTTTCTACAAAAAGTCTAAAACCATTTGCATAAATGTGTTAAAAATATGGTAAACAATTACTTCCCTTACTTCCCGTGTTTGTTACTATTTATAGTGAATGGTTGTAAAAGTGGTGTATTTATGAAAAAAAAAACTGCTTGCATTAGTGAACGGATAAGCTTAAAAACGCGTAAAGTAAATTTTTGGTTCAAATGTTAAATATTTAATTGAAAACAAATATTTACAAGTCACTTATTATCGTACATGGGGGGGGGGGGACAATTTCGTTTCTTTATTATTCTCCGTAGAAGGAAATTTGCACCCCCCTGGCAAAAATCCTGCGGGCGCCCATGGTGAGTGACCTCCAGCTAACTCGTTCCGATGCCGCATGCAGCCAGGTGCTCTCTTCTATGTCAGCCAAGGAGTTAAGAATGGATAAAATACATAGATGAATTAACTTTCTAATACAAACTCTTAAATTTCACTTATTATCCGTCATGCTATTTACACACACACACACACACATATATATATATATAGTAGATTACTTAATCTCTTTCCACGACTTCTTGGTCTAAAATAGTCTAAATGGTCGAGTCCGGCGCTGCTATTTTGTGTTTGTAAAATGTTTGTTTGTGAAATATTTTACATTGTTTCGGATGTTCCTTCAGAGTTGAAGATAGTTTACTTCCTAGTCCAAACCTTCCGCAGGACAAAGGGGGATGGGAGCGGGCAGGGTTTGATAAATTTAAACGACTGTCCAGCGCACAGGCAGCCAACACTACTCTTGTGTTCTCGTGGGGTCACTATCCGCAGAAATAAGAGAGTGATATTTCCTTTGCTTGTGAAGCAACTATAGGAAGACGAGAATTATATATATAGATAGATAGAAGAATAGAAGATAGATAGATACTAAGATAGATCTGGAATAATCCGAATATATAGTTCTATGTAATTATTAATTCATTATTATGCACAAGGGAATGTAAACATACAGACCATATTTTAAAAGCAGTTTGAAAAAGAATCAGTGTATCAGAAAATAATATTATAAATGTAAATAATAATGTTTCAAAAATATAGAAAACGTTCTGTATAATACATAAAATATAATGGCTGAAAGTCTAAAACATCACCTTATAAATTCATTCAATCAATGCATCAGGCCAGTGGCATTACATATCTATCTAGACTACTACATTTTTTATTGTAGGCCTAAAATAAGGCAAGTGATCAAGATTCTTTATTATAGGTTTCATGTTGTAAATCTAGCTATAAAAGTATAGAGCCACATATCTAATATTAATTAATATATTATAGATCTAGATCTATAAGGTTCTACTTTAGATTAATATTAATTAACAGGTGTTTAATTTAATTACAATGTTATATCTAACTAATAAACTATTAAAGTATTATTATTAGACTATTATTGATATTGTGCACCCATATTAATTAATAAACCTATAATTTAGATGTAATAAATTTCTAATATTATCTACATCTAAATATTTTAAATTACTGTAGTGTAGAGTAGCGCGTGTAGAGTAGAGTCTTTTTTTGCCCTGTTAAAGTTAACCTGTTTCACAGTCACAGTGTTTGTTGTGTGTATCAGAATAAGTGCCATGGTATGATAATCGTACCACTTCGCGGTGGCCTTGAATCGTATTGAAGTGAAATTCAAGCTGAATAAAACCAGTGTCTAAAGACGAAAAGCTTTTTTTTCTCTAGATTCTTGAGTCTATAAAAAGTATAACTTTATAGCTAGATCTAGATACTCAACTGTAGACTATAATTAAGCTATTTTATAGAGCATTATCTCAGACTACAGATACTGAGATACTGATCTGGAATCACTGGAATGTCTAGAATTGAACTATATTAACTATACATTTTATATTTTATCTAGAGTAGAGATAATCTAGATCTAGACATATTGACATATATTCATAGATATCTAATAGATTCAATCTCTAGTGAGTAAGTGAGTGAAGTATAGTCTCAGTATAGAATCTCAGAATCTCTTGTGTCAAACTATAGTAATAGACTCTAGTAGGCCTACTCTCAGAGGCGTCACTAGGCAGGTGCGGGGGGTGCGGTCCGCACCGGGTGACACCCGATAGGGGGTGACACCCAAGTGTAAAAAGGCACTTTAAAAAAAAAAAAAAAAAATACCAACTTTAAAATGTGACAGAAGCAAAATCATAAAGCTTAGAAATTGTTGAATAAAATTATTCTAAATGGGAAAACATCAATAGCAAGATTTTTTTTTCACTGATAAATAGTTGACGTGTAAGATAAGACCTAAAATAGATCTCTGAAGTTGTAAGATATATTAACAGCAATGGTAATGTTGAAATGACAGAAATATAGGATATTCCTCTTAATGTGGGCCAAATTTGGTGTATCAGTTCTGATAATTTAAAACGACTGAAAAGAGATGGGCTTAACGTATCGATATGATGAGCTCAGGGACATGGTAATGCAGCTACAATGTTAAGGATTCATGAAGAGGTGCAGGCAGTAATAAATGAAGAACAGAAAAGAAACTTGAATAGATGTGTACACCGTTTACTTAAGCTATGTGGTCCAAATTCTTAATCGGAAAATATTTTCTAATTATACTTTCTTGGTTCTCTAGAAAAAGGGTTTTCTTTCTTTGCCGCTAATACTAATAGATAGGATAATATAATTAATGACAGCGTGTCATATGAACATCTCGCTGGTGTGTTCATGGTGTTGTTGTTAGATCCATAAAAGAACGATTTTATGAAAGTATTACGGCGAAAATCTTTGACAGCTCTCTGAAAATACAAACACTAGAGGCGCAGCACAAATATGATTGCCAGCTGTCTGTGAATACATGCATAACTTTCATTGCTTGACTTTCTTATTGGCAGATGTACTCAAAAAAAATAAACTAAACACAAAAGTACCTTCAAATTAAAGTGTTAATTATTTTCAAAGTGGTGGCTAAGCTCGAGCACTTAAACATTTACTCTACAAAATATATGAAAAGTTAGCTCAAAATGTTATTAAGATAACTTTTCACAAATCAAAGTAGCATGTTAATGCAAAAGAAAAATACGTTTTAACAATATGAAAATATCAGGAAAGTATTCTTAAGATTTACTATTGAAATAGAGAGCAAGAAGTTAATACTGAGTGCATCAATCTCTTTTAAATTGGGCCTGAGGGCAAGATATGTGAACAGATATACTAAAACTAGAATACTAGAATGCAGCAAAGTTTTGAAATACGGCAACGAATCTCTACCAGCCTTTGAATGAAATGCATGTTTACAAGGCGTCATGTGAAAAGAAGCTTTGCAAAACTAAATTTAACTAACAACGTTCTCTGATTAAAACATCAACTAATAACGTTCTCTCATTAAAACATCAACTAACAACGTTCTCTCATTAAAACATTAACTAATTACGTTCTCTCATTAAAACATCAACTAACAACGTTCTTTCATTAAAACATCAACTAACAACGTTCTCTCATTCAAACATTAACTAATATCGGTCTATTATTACAACATCAATTAACAACGTTCTCTCATTTAACATTATTTAAAAACAATTTTTGAAATCAAATCAAGCAATTCTGTCCATTGAAAACGAAGTAGCAAGATATATTGAGTTTAAAGTTTTTTTTATAAGTTTTCTAATTTGAAATGCTGAAAAGGAAATTTAAATATTTATTTTCTAAAGTTATTGTAAACTTTTATATGTTAAAAAAAATTCTTTAAAAATTTTTGTACGTATCAATATACTTTTCATTAAGTTGCATTTTTCATTAGTTGTCCTCATGAAACTACCACTATGTGTGATTATAATATTCAAAAGTTTCCATTAAGAGCTGTTTAATGTTTTCTTAGGAAAGCATGCTCAGTTGGTTTTTAATTTCTTTCTATTTAAAAAAATCGTAGATGTTAATATGTAATGATTAACGATAATATGTACGAGAAAAAAACATAATCGATACTCATTTAAACTTTTGTGTAGCAGCAATCAACGAACTGTATTATTGCGCAAGAAAAAACAACAACTGAACAACGATAGTTTTTTATTTGAAGAATAAGTGGAACGCTGGGGGGGGGTGTGTGTGTGTGTGACACCCTGATTTTACCGCACCGGGTGACACCCACCCTAGTGACGCCTCTGCCTACTCTATAATTTATATAATCATAGTCATAGGCCTATTATAGTCTATAGCAGTGGTTCCCAAACTTTTTTGTCCCGTGGACCCCTTGACATGTTTTCTGGTCTTCCGTGGACCCCCTGTTTAAGTTATATTCAATTTTTGAAAATTCATCGATCTCAAATGACGCATTTTGTTGAAATAATTTCCAACCAGTGACATGAGGAGTGAACAAGTCATTTAAAGCTACATTTTAAGTTGAATTCATGTTTTGTACAATAAAATTATGAACAGAATTGAAATTTAAACCCATTATGTGACAGTTAATATGTATCGTTATCTATTACTAAACACATTGGAATTTTTTTTGCATTAAAGGTTTGCAATCTCGACTTCCATTGCTACGGAGATCACTTTTCATATAGAGATGTGTTGTTTTAGTAAAAGGTTTCACAAAGAGCAGTTTTTCGTGGATTTCTTGAGCCATAATAATTTGATAAAAAAAAATACATCATTACCAGACTTACATTTGAAGAAATAAATATTTAGCTTTATTCCAACAGAGCTCAAGAATTAAGTGAACTCTTCTACAAAATACCATTGCGCTAACAGAGTTTTCATGGGTTGTTCTCAGAAAGCCACCACAAACGAAGGAGCTGGAATACTCATTGAATTGCCCAAATGGAGAAAAAATAATTTATCAGCAACTTCTCAATGTCAGGTCAAAGATAGATTTTGTGGGTGTATTCTGAACTTTATCTTTGAATGTTTGAAAGTTTTGCGAACCTTTATCTTTTTATTAGGGTGGCATCAAATGATTCTCCAACTTAATTGGTCTAATAGCGTCATAAAAAAATGGCATATTAACACTCTCTTGTTTGACAAGGAAGTATTGAAGTTCAATTTCAAATACTTAACGCTTATTGCTGAGAATTAGTTCTGCTGTAATTTGGTGCTTTGTGATTCAACTGATGAATGTTCTTATCATTTTCTCTTCACATTTGAGAAAGTAATTGCGTATTTAGCTTCTCATAACTGCAATGATAACAAATTGAAGATATTCCTGCAATATAGAACTACCACTTTTTAGTTTCTTAGTGTATTAGTAACACCAAGGTACACTATCCATAGTAGGACCCAACCATGAAAGGTGCTCCATTTGTTGCTCTGATAAAATAGTTACAGGTTTTGCTTTTTCTTTTCTTCGAACGATTCCTTCAAAACATCAAATGTGTATTCGACTTTATTGTCAATTATCAGTTTTAACAAAAAGAAATTTTGTAGTGAATTTCTTTATCCATATATAAACGAACATGTGCCCAAAAAATGCTTCTTACAGGCACAACTCGGTTCATCTTTAGACCTTTCAACTATTTGTTGCTTAGAAGAATTCTTAGGAAATATCATATGCAGGTTTGTGTACAAAATAGTTTTAAAAACTTCAGCGGCTGGCTAAATAGTTTATTTTTTTTTTTTTTTTGCCAATTGTATGTCATTTTCATAATTTTGCACGATATTTTAAGACACAGCAAACCATTATATTTTCCTTAAAATTTGAAAGCAAATATTTTGTCAATTGTAGATCTTTTCTGAACTTTATTATGGAGTGTTCAATAGTTTTTCAAATCTTAACAGGATGGCTTTGTCTCCAACGATCCTCCAGCTTATGTGGTTTCATGGTGTCATTACATAAAATGTTGTTAAATAAAAGTCACATAGGCAATATAAGTTCGATTACAAAAGAAGAAAAAAAATTGAAAATTAACTTAACACCATTGTCTATTTTATATTTAGATTCAGCCATGTTAAATATTAGTTATCTCTAGACCAAATTAAGCTATTTGAATGAGGTATTAAAATTTAAAATATGTTTTTCATTCCAATTATATAGTAAACTATAATGGCCTAGCTATAATAAAGTATAAATAATGTATATTTGTATGATATAATAGGTGATATCTTTAATGTGAGATTTATATTAAACTCAATTCCTTCTAAAATGAGATCCACTCTTGTGGACCCCCGTTGGCATGTCATGGACCCCCAATTATTTTTTTCACTTTCGTGGACCCCTTGGAAGTCCTCGTGGACCCCTGGGGGTCCACAGGGACCACTTTGGGAATCACTGGTCTATAGACTGCACTAGACTCAAGAATGTATATCTAGATTCTAGATCTATGCCTAGACAATTTATATAGGCCTACTAGTTCTTTTTTTTTATAGACTTGTAACTTGTGTCACTTGAAAGACTCTTGTTTTACCATTTACTGTTAAGATGTAGATTTCAGATCTTCAATTTTGACTGTAATTTTGAATATAGATTGATTAGATTGATCTAGGTCAATCTAGGTCTATTTTAAAGTATCCCAACTAACCAATAAAGTAACCAAATCCAGGTCTAGCTAAATCTGAATTGTATTACATTAGTAACATTTATTGAGTAGTCTAATCAGCCTTAAAATTAAAGCTTAGAGTGCTTCTTATCATTAATGATCACATATATTTTATTTTTGTTTGTGTGATGACAGTTGATGCTGATTAGTATGATAACATCACTAGACTCTTACATAATGATAAGCTGACTTAGATAAAATACATATATTACTTTCTGAACCAAGTATGCCTATATACAGTTAAAATGCTAAACCATACATAACAATAAAATACATATGTCCTTTTAAACTTTAATGGGCTAATTTTTTGTATGAAAAAGTCTGTAGTTATATGACTTATTATTATATGTCTTATTAAAAATAACATTTTAAAACTTAACTTAAAATATATATAGCCTATATATATATATATATAATAATAATTTATAAATAGACATTCCTTGTTGCTAAAATTGCAGATTATTTACTTGTAACTTTTTATTGTTATTTTTTTTTAACTCAAAGACTTTGGTGGGCAGAAAAAGGAGAAAAAAAGTTATTATAATTCAAGTAAGGAAATGATTACTTCTGAAAGTGAACATTCTTTGACCAACTCCAAAGATCATGACAGCACAAGGAAGCCACAGCAGATGTGGGCACCCACAAATGACAAGATCACACAAATGGACAAACTTAGAGAGCTCATAAATCAGAAGTATGGAGTTCAATTAAGTAAGTAGGCAATCTATTTCAGTAGCTAGTTTTATGTATTAGAAATTGACATACGTTGATGCATAAACTTTTTAGGGAGGAAAGATACTTATTTTTGAGGGTTAAAGGTACAAAGTGTATATA
>JADKLZ010003044.1:23542657-23563622 GCA_021533235.1 Biomphalaria straminea | reverse complement strand
GAAGTAGTACACCACTTGGTGTCAGAAGCTAAAGTGATCTACCACTTCACCACTTTCCAAGTTCCCAAATTTTAGCATAGAGACAGAGACTCGTATTGTAGTCAAAAAAAAATAAAGATATATTTTTTAATGTGATCTAAATAAGTCTAAAACTTTTATTTTAAAAACTTACATTAATTAACAGTTTCCAATTGTTCTTGTATTTTAAATGTACATGGTATTCTCTATAATAATACAGAATTTTTTTTTTTTTTAAGGAAAACCTGTTTGGAATCAAGATGGTGAACTGGTCTGTTTAACTCCCTTCCCCTCTATGCCCGTCTATTTCTGGAATGATGCTGACGGAATTAAATACAAAAAAGCTTATTTTAATAAATTTCCAAGTGAGTTTCTTCTATTTTAAGTTTCAGCAAAGTATTCCTCAGTTCCTGATTGGTAAGGGGGGGGGAGGGGGAGAGAGTACAGAGCACTAAATTAAACTTAAATTTACATGGATTCAACAAAACAGTTTGGGTATCTGATGTTAGTTGGCATTGCTAAAAGTCTGTAGGCTGCTCTCCCAGCTACAAACTATCTGACCACAGAAACTTTATCTATTATTAAAGATCTGTAAGCTCATGGTAATTTAATATTATAGATTAATACACAAGGACAAGGGCTTAATCTCTTTTTTTTTGCAAACGAGTGTAGATTATCTAATTATACTAAATTTTATAGAAATAAGTCCCTAAGGCAGATGGGGCTGCTTTTGTTTGTTCTTTTGTATTTTGACATCTGTCCTCTGAAAAAAAGATCAATACTGTTTACATTGTTATCATAATATCATAGGACACGTTGATCAATAACAAGTTGCCTGTTAGCTTTGATTAGTGTATGCATGGGTATTTGTGTGTTGAATATATTGTGTAAAATATAGTATGAGTTAAGTTTTAGCATTTAGATCCATTTACATCAATTTAATAACATTGTAACAGGACTTTACAAACAGAATTAGAATTACAGAAATGAGAATGAAATTGGGGCATGTCTTTTCACCCAGAAAAATGCACTTAACAATGCACGTAACAAAAAAACTAAAACAAATAAAAACTACTTATTTGATTCAAAATATCTAGATGTAATAATGAATGTAAAGTTATCATCAAGCAAAACATTAGAGTTTATTAGAATAAATTTTTATAAATCAAACAAGAACATAAAACTAAAATGCTATTTAACTTGGGTTAGACCGAATAAGAATATACATCCTCTGTTTGGGATCCCTCAACTAAAGAAAACCTAAAGAAATTATTATATATTAAATAGAGCACTGAAATGTATAGCAAACACATATTCAAATTTGATTAGAGTTACTGTGGTATATTATCATTATTATTATTGTATTATGCACATTTTTATATATATAAACATCACTTCCAGGTCATTCACCGGGAATGTTTTTTTACACTAAATGTCTTCACATAACCTTCGATATTTAATAGAACTTTAATAAGTCACGACACTACAGTAACACCATTAGTAAAATCACTCAACGTAGAGACACTTAAGGACAGAAGAATAAAAACTTAAGTAGCTGTAATACATAAAACATTGAACAATAAGTTACGAATGGAAAACCAAAACCAAATAAAATACCCAGAAAGACACAAAAAGAGCGGCACATTTCTTATTCCATATGCTAGAATAAATTTATACAAGTGCTCCTTCTTCCAAGTACCATTAGAGAATGGAATGGATTGCCTCAAGCAGCCAGGAAAACCAACGACTTGGCAGAGTTTAAGTCATTGATTAAAAATATTTTTCAATAACTCCCCCTCTTTTTTTTTCATCCAACTCTAGATTTATCATTCTTCATTTTGTTAAATTGATCATATGAGAGCACACTGAAAAACTGATTTCCTGTAGTAAAAAGTTAAATCCTAAGTGGTCAGACAGGTGACATTGTTTTAGTCTTATTGTTAATTTTGGTATTCTGTGGATACAATAACAGCCTTAACTTCCAGCTGAGGTCAGGTTCCTATTTGAATGTTGCACATATGACCTCTAGTCATCAATGAAATCATGTTACGTGTCTATGGGCTCAAAACTGTGATCTTTGAATAAACAGTGATTAACCTTTTTGATGTTATGTAGCATAAACATTCAGATAAAACAAAAAGAAATTATTTTTTTTTTACATTTTAGATATCTGGGCTCATGGAGATTATTGTCTAATCAACTCTGAAACAGGAGGCGTCCTGATGTTGGGCAGGAGGTGAGTAGATTACAGAGTCACTCCTTAACTTTTATTCATAACTCATTATTGAATTTCTTTTCCTGATTGTATGATCATTATTGGTGTTTTATTCCTTCCAGTGATGGTACACTCAACCCTAATGGTGTCAGGTTTGGCAGTGCTGAGATCTATCATGTTGGTTAGTTTAAGATTTTTACATTGTAGGGAGTTGTTTATTGGAGATTTTATAGTTTGTGGAGGAAGGATAATTTAGGTTGACTAGTGTGGTATAAAAAAAAAAAAGATTCTTTTACTTAAATGTAAGAAACTTATAGAAATTTTAAAGGTACACTATTTTGTGCATAATTTCAGTGGAGAGTTTCAAAGAGATCCAAGACAGTGTCTGTGTGGGACAAAAAAGTAAAGATGGCTCAGATGAAAGAGTGGTCCTGTTCCTCAAGATGGCTCCTGGCAGTGAGTTTGGCTCCACAGTTGTGGAGAGCATCAAAAACCACATCAGAACATATTTGTCTGCTAGACATGTACCAGCTGTCATTCTGCCCATAGCTGATATCCCAGTGAGTAGCATCAGCACTGCTTTTCATGATACTGTTAACTCTTTCAGTGCGGTGTTACTCTCAAGGAGTAAATTTGCTAGCCCTGCTGGTGGAGACCTATTAAAAAAAAAAAATCAAAATATGTAAAATTATGTAATAAAATAAAAAAGTTACATTAGTTTTATTAACTCTATCCACCATGCAGATTTTTTTTTTGCTAAGCAAAACTCAATTGTTTTGATTAAAATAATCAACACTGAAACAGTTAATGCTATTTGGATAGTGTTAAATCTATCTAGGTTGTTGACATTGCTTCTTGTTAATACTATTTCTTTTTAAATGCCAGTAAATATTGAAATGGGTTGTTAGAGTCAGACATGAAAACAAAATGACTTATTAAAGTTTTAAGTTCCTAATTTCACTACAAGATGTAATCATCTGTTCATGTGATTGAGCTAGATGCTCCAACTCTTTTCTTCTTGTCTGCAGTATACAATCAGTGGGAAGAAGGTAGAGGTGGCTATCAAGCAAGCCTTGTCAGGCCAAGAGGTGCTACAGAGAGGTGCTCTGGCGAACCCAGACTGCTTAGACCTGTACTACAACATCCCAGAACTTCAAGGCTATTGAGCTCACACACACACACAGCAGTATTTTAGTCTAAAGGTAACACTCAACCATTAAGCAACTGAACAAGAATTGAAGAACACACAAGTTTTATATGTTACATTCATGTCAAGCTTTTGTTTCCAAGTTCCTTTGAATTACACTTTTAGTGTCATTGAAATTTGTTGATCTGTTAGTTTGTTCACTGGGAATGTTTATGGAAGTACAGCAAACATTTTCTACCATCATCTTAGATCAGTTTGTATAAATGCTTTATTTATTGGGTTACATCCATTATTTGGTTTACACTACTTGTGTTAGCAATAGATATACATTCATGGTATTTTATTCACTATGTTGACTTTAAAGTAAGACTTGTGTTTGGTTTCACATTTGATTTTCATTTTTTTTTATTGTATTTAACAGTTTATTTTGTTTGTTAATTAAATGATCTGCAAAGTTTCCTATTGTCTCTTTCATTTTGACTACGTGATTATTGTAGGGAACTTATTTATTTTCATTTCTGTAACTCGTTTCTCATCTGTTACATCTTCATGCCACAGCAGCATAATTCTCATTCAACTGCATTTTATTTTGTTTGTAAAGACTTTGGTTTCTGACTTGATAGAAATGTAATAGAGAAATAAACGGTTTGCTATGTGATTATAGAGATAGTTATGTGATAGTGTCCTTATAATATAGTTATGTGATAGTGACCTTAGAAATGGCTATGTAAGAGACTGAACAGAGTTTGATATTAGACTGTAAACAAGCAAATTTTTAATATACTTAGAGGATTGATAAGCCCCATACAATCTCATTTCCTAGTTACTAAAAGATGGCTGTGAAGTCCAATCATTGCTTTGAAAATCCAATTCCACTCTGGGCACAGGTAGGGTTTAAAGTAGTATCTCCTGGTTTTGTCTAATATTTCTGCATTGATGTTGACATAATGGTTAAACGTCATGATTAGGAAGTAGTTATTTGTTTTGTAGAACAAGAAAGTAAAAACAAGGCTAGGATTTTTGGAAGAATAGCAAAATCTAAACAGACTTTTGATGGCTTTATAGAGAGGCACTTATTTATGGAATGTATAAATTTAGCTTGTCGACATTCAACGGTTCTCTTTGTTGTTATTAAACTTCTAATTCGACATTCGCTTTCAGCGTCGACTAACTTATATTGTTGGTTTTTTGCCTGTGTTATTGATTTCATTATTTGAGAGTTACCTCTGTTTGACTTATTTGCGCAAGACACAGTGTGGAAAAGCCTTACAACACTTGCTCATTGACCTGTCAAAGGCTTGTTAAAAAATAACATGGGAGTTGGATGTATAGCTTAACAAATGTGGAAGATCGCTTGATATTAGTAGACCAGGGAACTCGTTTACAGATGGCATGATGACATAGTTGTAGAATCTCATATTGAATACTCTATGTGTATGTATATACTCCAAAGACTGACATTGTTGATATGGTGCCATAACTGTATGTGTATGAAGTCTGATGGAGTAATTGCCTTGTGTTTTGAATGGGGGAGCATCTAAGTTGAAGTTGTACCAAAAGATGAATCAAATGTGCATCAAGACAGGAACTGCATGACCACTAGTCTCATAACTTTTTTTTTATTATAAAAAAATATTTTCAGTCAACTGAATAGGTTGAGAAATATTGCTTTGGAACTGACATAACAGTTAAACAAAATTAATCATACAACAGATAGGTTAATGAGATTTAATGTATGTGTTTCTGTCAAGGTGCTGTGTCATGGTATTGTCTTGAGTTGTGAATTCATTGTGGTGCAGTTTGAGCAGTGAACTATGACACATTCCTTTCCTCATGATACCAACATAGCACAATACTTTCATCTCTGTGTGAAGACTGACTTAGCGTGGATACAGTTTGACTTATTTTAAACCTTGTTTGGCCAGTCCAAGTAGATATCATGGAATATTGTTGACATACAGTGGTCCCTGGGATTGAAATGTTCAAAGGGAATATATTTTTGTTTTGCACATTAGACTGTAACTGTTACCTCTTTGACGCCAGCTTTTTAAAATTTATATCATCTTGCGTTTTATTATTATTATTTTTTTATAACATTTTCCATTTAGAATTTATGTAATTTAGGAAATTTGTATTAATAAGTTATTGTTAAGTAAACAATCATTATTATAATGAAGAAAAAATCCAGAAATATCTAAATGAAAATAAAAGCATGCACTAATTAGAAAAAAAAATCCAAACAATTCACATAAGTATTATTGTTTTTGGCTACAATGAAATGTGTTATAATGTAACTAATTATTAAACATCTATAGCTATACTTTTATATTGTCTTATTACTAGTGAAAGGCTATTTATTGTTTATTCTAAAAATCATGTTAATACATTTTAGAATTGATTATAGTTTTTCTATATAATCAGGTAGAATAGAAAAATAAACTGCTGTGTCATAGAGAGATGGCGAAAGACATTGTGAAAACTTAATTTTTTGTTTGGTCATTTTCATAAAATTTTCTTCTTTTACATGTTGGAGGGTTCAGATCAGAAATCCGCAGTGGTTTCCAGATCTGGCAGGTCTCCTTATAGTTTTTCTTGTATAGCAGGGTTTTGGGGCCAGAGTCTTGTTCGGGCGTCTTGATATAGTATGCTTCAATAAATTAATTCTAACTTATTTATAATTTTTACCTATTTGTAAGATATTAGGAACAATATACAGGGGAAGCTACTGGTTAATTTCTATTGTCGTTATTATTATTAAATTTTATTTACCACAGTTCAAATACTATATTTAAAGAATTTCTATGGAAATTTTATTATTTAACTCTTTCTCTCCGTATTTATTTACCACATTCTGGTGAAATCAACGTTGGTATCGTCAGTTAGGAGAGAAAGAGTTAAGCATACAATGATAAAAGACATTTTTATTTTAAAACAGAATCTGTGTAATTATTTTTTGAGCTACTGGTACTTTAAATCATTGACTAAAATTGATTTAAATTATTTAATTTCTTAGAATTAATCTATTAAAACATTTGTTTGTTAATCATTCATTCATATTTTTTAATGCCATCATTTCTATTGAATGACCATAGTGAAAGATCTACGGAAGTACATTTTTTTTTTTGCTTTCTTCATGGCTTGTATTCATTACATTCAACTAAAACTGTGGAGGCAAAGTTATTCAGCTGTGTGATGTTTTTGAAGAGTTTAATTATTGAAGTACATATTTTGAAATGTCTGATAAATTGAGATTACAATTATGTTATTCAGTGCCAATGTAGACGTTTCATTAGTTGTTAACACTGTATTTTTATTAGTTTTTTTTTTTTAATTATAAGATATTAAAACAGATATTAGAAATTATGCAAAGATTTGTTCATAAGTTGTGATCCATACAGAAAATTTATTAATTTTTTTTTTCTTCATTTACTAAGCTTAATGACATTCAACTATTTAGTTACCAACAATAGTTGACAAAGAATTTTTTGGTTACTACTTGAAGCTTTGCAAAACAAACTGCAAAATCCTGTCTTTGTATTAGATTTGTGTATTTTCTGGTTTAAATCACTTGGTGCCTTGTATTTTTGTTTTTTTATTTTCTGCCTTCATATGTTTGTTTTAATTTTTTTTTTTATCTATTTGAAACCCAATCCACAGGCTCAACCAAAAACAAAGAATAAGGAGTGTTAAATGAAAATGTTTTTCTCAATACGCTCTATCTCTACAGTTTGTAAAACCTATTTCTACACACCAAGTTTTCTTGTTTACGATATAACTGATCAGACGTCTGCTGTTTATTTATTGTTCTGGCCATATGACTTTAGGTTCTAATTTGATTTTCATTCATATTCTGTCCAATGGTTTTTGACTGGTCATTTAAAAATTTTTGTTGACATTGGTTAATATTTGGCAACAATCTGCTTACATCATGAGTTGTCTGTTTCTTTTGAATTTTTTTTTTCTACTTTCGAGTGTGGTCAGTAGCATCAGTCAGAAATAAGTACTTTTTGTTCTTCTGGTAGAAAAGAACCTTTTAGCAGTGTGATTCTTAAATCACAGCTTACATGGATTAATAGCAATCACTACAAGTTAAAATTAATCCCAAAGTACTGTTAGATAACGCAGACTATTTCTAAACTATTTCTGGGTAAATAAATTATGACCAACAGTTTTGATAAAAATGAAATTATTATATTTTTTTATATTGAGATTCATTCTGTATTGCAGTTAAAACTAAACATTGCAATTCAAACTGTGTTATAGTAAAAGCTGAATGGCAGACATCATCATCACTGTCATGTCTAGTTTTATTTTGACTCTAATGTAATTTGAAACCCTTTTTTTTTTCTTATAATTTTAAAGCGCTAAACTTAGTTTGTTAAGCTGACATTAGAGCTATATGGTTGTATCAATTTTCATTCATTAGAATTATTTATTTCAAAGAAATTATGATGAAATACTTGAAAATGTTTTGTAAGTAGTTACATTTCAGTTCACAATCTTTAGCTCTTGGTTTTAGGAGTGGTGGGGATTTGTAGGATCCTACTCTTGAGACACTGATCTTAGTCTTCAAGGTCTTAAAGCTTAATGCCTTGATGGTTAGTTAACTTAAAAACCACAGTTGACATTCAAGTGATTGACTTCTCTAAGACTGCTAATGGGATGTTGCTAATATTTTCATTAACCTGTCAAACTAGCATTTTGCACCTGAATGTGATAAAATCTTGAGTGCATCTTTCAGTTGTCAACAAATTGTCCCAGTGATTTTGTTTTTGTATGTACAATTTTGAAATACAATTTGGCAAACAGTAAAACTTATTTTGTCTTGTTTTTTTTTAATGATTGTTGTTCCGAGTAAAGAATGTTAGCTGTTTTTTTTCACATGCGAAGATATGATATACTTAAGTAAAAAGTAAAGTATCACTGGTTTTAGTATTTGACCCAAATATAATCAATACTTGAGTTAGAAAAAAAAAAAGCTTTGTGTTTAGCAGCTAAAGTAATGTCAGAAACACACATCTAACATCCTTTAACATTGTATTGATACAAACTATTGGTTTACACATCCCAAAGATTATTTTACCCTAGAGACTTGGAGCACCACACTATGATCTATCTCTTACAGTCCTGCACACCTATTTTATAATCAACAAAAGGTTTTACAATTTATTTGACTTTTGTTTTGATTACCATTATTTCTAATGCTTGTGTGAATAGATTGTTATCAGCCGTCCTGAGATTAATTCATCACAAGCTTCAATGCAATTCTTCACTATCAGACACACCTAAATATAGTTCTATCTGGTCTCAATGTGTATATAGTAAGTATTATCTGCAAAGGAGGAATTATTGGTGATACCAAAACTTGTAATGCACTAGCATTTAGTTGATACAAATTTGATAAGCTGGAACAAACTATCACATACTTGTGCTGGGTTCAAATTCTGGTTAAGACTTGGATTTTTAATTTTGGCATCTTAAGGGCGCTTCTGAATCCACCCAGCTCCTTTATGGGTAAGTGACATAAGTTGGGGAAAATCTGAAAAAAAAGGCAGTTGGTCATTGTGCTGGCCACCTCTTTAACAGTGGGCTAAAGAAACAGATGAACTTATATCATCTGCCCTATAGATAACAAGGTCTGAGAAAGAGAACTTTACTCACTGTACTTGTGCTGTTAAATATTATGTTTTTCTCATTGTATATTTGCCATGTACAATTTCAATGAAAAAACATATGAGCTAGTCAGCTAATGCTTCATTTAATAATAAAGTCTAAAGTAGTTCAAGACTTTTACAAAAAAAAACAACAATGTGACACATTAGGGGGAAATATCTTTATTGATATAGTGGTATAATATATTGACTATTGGTAGACAGTCAAACATTTTCTGGAAAGTGCAACAAAACAAAAGTCTCCACAGCAAACATCACACCAAATCTAATAGACAAGACTCAGAGGGAATGGCTGAATTTGTGCAGAAAAATATCAAATGTTACATTGGTTTAGAGTTGGTATTAAGACAATACCAATGGAGAGTCTGCATTTATTGTCAATCTCTTCCATTACAGGTCTCATACAATAACTAAAAATGCACATTTGATAGAATAAAATCTTATGAAATAAAACAATTAACAAATGCTATCAAATGCTGCAACTGAAAACAAAAGTATTCCATTGTTCTCCAGAATGTAATCTAAAAAACAAATTTGATGTAGATACTGATAGACTCTAGTTAACAAGATGAAATATAAAAAAAAAGCATTAAAAAAAATAGATGTCTATAAAAGGTTATCACTAAATTTCAAATAATGTGTAAGAATGTAGTTTTTGTTAAGAATGTCACAATGATTTTTGGTAAACATTTCTAACTAACTTGTTCTTGAAAACTACAAAGTAAACCTCCATAATCTCAAACTCTGAGGTTAGCATTAATGGTAGGGCAGACCTTTTTTTTTAAAAAAAAAAAACAAACAAAAAAACAATTTCGTCTGTCCTATAAATTTGATACAAAAATATATGCCTAATTAAAAAGAAAAAGAAGAATATAAATTTCATAATTTATCATAATTTCATCATAATATATTTCATTTAATTCTAAGAATAGTTAGTTGATTTCTTACCATACATATTTGGATGGAAAAATTTTTAACAAACAAAAAAAAAAAAGAAAAAACAAATCAAAAAGCAATATTCTCATTATCAATATGGAAAACATTTTTTATTTTATTTACATTAATCCAAACACTTAAGTGTTAAGAAAATAAAAATGTAAACAAAAAAATCAGTTTGGAATGACAAAGTAAAAAAAAAAAGACTATAACAGCACGTATCCCTCTGAGAAAATAAAACAAAACTTGAGTCCAAATAAAACACTCATAAAATAAATTTGTGCGTTCACTACCAAGAAATTAAAAAAAAAATACTTTTTTATCTTTCCTTTTTCCCACAATAGTTGAGTTTTTTTCTCTCTCTAATATGAACTATTTAAAATCTGTAATGCGGATCACTTGAATTTATGATTTTTGAACAAATGTGTTTTGAACCAATAGACAAATCACTTCACAATAAACAGGCTGGACTCAACCTTTGACATAAATTGGACGGATACCTGGCAACACAAATTTGGCTAAGTAAAAATTACATCATGTGACCCCACATGCATGCTAGGAAAGAAACAAAGAATAAAAAAATTAATTAAAAACAGAAATTCCATTAGACAAAAATGTACACATTTTTTTTTAGTTACACTAATCTCAAATACAATAAACTGAATCAGACAAAAATAAAAAGTGCATTTTTTTTTTACAATTCAAAAAAATACAAAAACAAAAATGAAACAATCCAGTCTAGGTTTATGAGTCTGATTCTATTTCAGTTTTGGGTAATTACTTTACTCTGCAAATAAATAAATAAGATGAGGTTATAGTTCTCTAAATATCAGATTAATAGAGACTTGGTATAAGACAAGTCTAATTACATAGCTAGATAAATGTATAAATAGGATTAGATGTCTTATTGTGTACATATCACACAAATATGATAATGTTGATTACATTAACAACTATTATTATTTCATTATAATAATTATATGTAGTTTATATGTATATGAAAATCTAAGGGTATTTTTTTTTTTTACAACCTTGACCCCCAGACGAAAGTTTTCGGATAAGGCTGTCTCCAAATGAGACGTTTAATGCTTAACTCTTTCTCTCCTAAATGATGATGCCAACATTGAATTGATTTTTGGATTTATAAACTTTAATTTGCAATGTGTAAAAAGAGCATGTCTTCTCCTATAATTGGGTATCAAATATAACATTTTCTGATTACATACAAAGTTATTAAAATTTAATCATAACAGGATAGTAGCATACAAATGATTAAAACAAAAATCATTTAGAAACTAGAAAAATAATTACGGAGAGAAAGAGTTAACACATGAAGTAACAAGTAATCTTTTGGTAAAAGTATAGCAGAACATTGTAAATATTATGATGCCACATTCTTTAAAGCTAATTGGGTACTGAGACTTAAAGTAATTAACCATTAAATTCATTTTATGTAGTCACTTATGTATAAAAATATATCTGAAGGCACTGAAAATTGATTTGACAAAAGAAAAACTATTTTAGCTTGAACAGAAACTAACTGGTCTATGGCCCTAAGATTATGGGAAGAAAAATAGATTTCTTGTATGACATTACACAAAATGAAAGTTTGTACCAATTAAAAAACAAAACAAACAACATCTGATGACATAAAACAAAGAAATGAAAAACAAAGCAATATGCAGACTTTAAACTAAAGAAGAAATTTGTTTTCTTTAAAAATGGAGACAAGATCTAAAGTAAGTAATATAGGCAGCGATTGATAAAAAAAAAAACAACCAACTTGCACTGACCTAGATCAACAAGAAGAAATTTATCTGCTTAAAAAAATAAATAAAAAAAGAGATGTTTAACGTAAAGTAAAAAAAAAAAACACACACACACACACTCTCTTAAAGGGTCAAAAAAAGTAAAAATATGTTTTCCTACATTATAGAAATATTAACATTAAACTGGAAGAAAATTACTTTGTTGAACTCTGCTGCATTATAATAATCTCATATTTTCCTGTTAAACCCTACTGAGTTATACATTTATATTGTAGTTTAAGTAAATGAGATTCATTGAATGACAGCAGATTGTAACATGGTTAACTATTTGACAAACATTGCATCACAATCACACACTGTGATGGGGTGAGGCTACAGGCTATCACACAAGTTATTGCACACTGCAGGGGAAACAAACAACATGACAGGGGTCAACACTCCAGGGGAACCAAGTGCAGGAGCTGTCTCCCTTGTACGCTAACATCAATTCAAAAACATTTCTGCTTTGCATGGTTTTTAAAACAAATCCACAAACTTTTTGCAAGGTGAAACAAAAACTAAAACTGAATAGATTCTAAACAAACTGGAAGTGATGAAATACTGTCATGGCTTACCCAAATAACAGATAACATTTCTCAATAAGTAGAAATAATGTTAACTATAATATGATATAGATATTCTCCAGTACCGGTATATTAAACATACTAGAAGTTAAATTCGTATAAATTGAAATATAAAATCTAACTTACTTGTTTAGTTTTTACCAAAATATTTCAAATGCATTTTGAAAGGGGGATAATAGTAGATAACAATGGTACACACAAATCATTTGTTACAATTTGTAATGAATTTTTACAATCTTTTCTTTTATAACTCATAAGAATTAATTTTTTGTTACATTTTATAAATAAATGGCACTTAATAATGAGTTCATCCCTTTTCACTGATAGATTGCTATAATCGCATTATTATATGGCCACTTTGCATCTGTTATATAAATATAAAAGCCTGTTTGTTTTATTCTAATAGACAAACTTTATGCATAAAAAAATTTGAACTTTTTTTTTTGGCAGCATAACAAGAGAAGACTAGAAGAAACTGTTGTAACATGCCAAGTGATGTTGTTGTTTTTAATTGGACTTCTTGCTGAAGAGTTCCTCATAATCCCACAGTGCCCTCCATTCATTGGCTCCAAGTAGTGCTATCTCAGTGATCCACCCTTTGTTGTGGAGATCTTTTGTCAAAGGAGAAATCCAGCTCTCCACACAGTGTAGGGATGTGGCTAACACAGATTTCATCATCTCTGTTATGAGAAGTATAGAATCATATAAGTACACAAACAAAGACATCATCCTCTATCATGAACATCAATGTCATAATAATATACGAGTATAGTTAAGCATTTCAAAGAGCACATAATATATAACCATACACACAATTTGATCATATAATTGTTCAAGTCATGTTTTCTTTCTTGACCTTAAAAAAAGTGTTAATGACAAAGTGGCCCAAAGAATGACAAACTCTCTTGGTATGAGATTTTGATAATGTCTTTAGCATTCACGGCAAGACTGAATGCATAGTTCCTTGGTTGTTATTTGGGTATGAAAGAGTTAAATCCCTTTGTTTATATATTCCAAGGATATTTTGAATGGGAACAGTTTGCATGTGATGTGGACTCAATGTTTTGAGTTAGTTCTATTAGAAGAGTTTTATGGATGGCTAGAGTTAGTTGTTCTATGGTAGTCAAAGAAGACATCATCTTCTATGATTCTTCTATAGTTATTAAACTTGTTCTTTCCTGAATAGTTGGAGTTTTTCTGGTTCAATAAGTTTACATTCATATATTAACTAGTATGTATTATTGATCATAATGTTCTTAAGTACATCTATTAAGCCCAATAAAGGTTCTGACAATATTTCCATAAGAATAAAAACAGGTTGAACATTTACAAGTCTACAGTAGAGTTCAGTCTTCACCAAGATTTTAACAAATGGCGTTCAGTTTATCTTCAAGAAATCATATACAATTAGGCATTACTAAACTAGTGAATGCGTCAGATAAAACATTATAATTTTTCACAAGACAACATAAAATCAAAATAACGAAACAAAAAATAATATTTAAAAAAAAAAAACGATAATAAAGAAAAAAAAACAAACCTTCATTCACAACTGTTGTCTGCTGAGTTTCAGCAATCAACTTCCCCAAGTGTTTTAATTTTGGACTCAGTTCCTAAAAAACATGTAAGATTCCACATTTTCAAATAAAAATACAACATGATGCAAGTGGAAATAAAAAAAAAAAACCAACAAAATTAAGCTCAAACATCATCAAATTATGATCTTATCAAGCTGAATCCACATTAAAAGAAATTTGCAACAAAATTTGCAACAGAGGAAAATTTGTTTAAAAATATTTTAACAAACTTACAAATAAAAACAACTCAAAAGCAAAAAGAACAAAAAGTCTCACTCAACTGTTTGAAAACAAAATCATGTTTACCTGCCCCTTTTTGTTCTGCTCAATGATAAAATTCAACAATTCTGCATGGAAACAGGCCTGGATTTGATCAAGCACATCAGATGACTGGGACAGTACAATATTGATGTTCTCTACAAAGAAGAGTCAAATCTGACACATAGTGTGATTGACATTTAAGTTAGTGAAAGCAAAATTTTTATGATAAAAGTTACATTAGCTACAGACTTTATTTACTAAAATTAGTCATTGCCAGGATGTAAAATTTCCTAGCATTTGAAAATGTAAATTTCTATTAATACTAAGTCTGCCATTTCATAAATTTGTAAAAGAAAATCCATACATTGCATCAAATTGTCATTGTTGATAAATTTATTTGCCATTAGACATAATGTAAAAACATACTTCTTTTTTTTAAAACATGAATATTACAAAAAAAAAACAAACATACTTCAAAACAATTAAAAAGAAGAGAAAATTGTTTTACTTCTGCTGAAGTCGAGGGCCAGAATATAGCCAGTCATACTTCTTTCATAAACATCCATCAAGGAATTGAAAGAAATGCTGTTGGAATTACAAAGAAAAATTGAAATAATTTGTTCAAATATAATTATGTTTAGTTTGATTAAATCTCTACACATTAATTTGATCAGGTCAGTTCTCTTCAAACAATTCACTACATTTCTAAGAACATCTCTAAAGAAAACTAAACTGTGGACCAACAACAATGTTTACCTCTTTGTCACTTCTGCTAAAGAAACTCCAAGTCTGAGGGTTAAAGGTCGTTTTACAGCTAAACAAACAGAAAAACAAAACCAACTATTGAACTAAACATATCAACACAATCAATATTGTGAGGGTTATAATAGTCATCCTAAGGATTCTAAAACTTCTATATTGAAATGAAAGAATTAAATTTTTACCACCTTTACTATTTTAACTGTGAATAGACCTTGCTTTTAATGAATAAACTGTATAGAGTTTAGCCCTTGTTTTATAAAGGGAGAGGGATCCTTGAAGGATTATGGGCACGCATAAATTGTGCTGATGTGCCTAAACTCAAACTTAAATAGTGTTATTATTGTTTTTAGAAGAAATGTATGTAATTACATTTTGAGAACTGAAATTATTGAAACGAAAAAAAATGTATGAATCGTAAAAAAAATAATAAAATATTACAACAATTGTTTCATAGATAAGCTTACGAAAGAGTACTGGCTCCATATTGTTGACAGTAGCCACATCTAAGACCTGTTCCTTTAACAAATAATTGTAGACAATGTAATGAAGCCTGGCTTGGTTCAGTGTCTCCATACAAACAGATTTCACAGCCTTGTAGTTGGCAAACAGATGAAGCAGTGTGAACAAGAAGAATAAAAGCCAGATGATCCTGTTGGCGGACAGAGACTAATATTAAACAGAGAATTGAACAACAGGTTTTTCTAAGGAAAATTAGTTTTAATTTGAAGTGGGTGCATCAAAAACTTCTACAGTAAAAAAAATTATCTTAAAATCTAAAGTTTATGCATGTCAAGGGGTAATTAGTTTTTGACTTGTCTAGAATCATTATCTTATGACATGCATGTCAAGGCGTAATTAGTTTTTAACTTGTCTAGAATGATTATCTTATGACATGCATGTCAAGGGGTAATTAGTTTTTAACTTGTCTAGAATAATTATCTTATGACATGCATGTCAAGGGGTAATTAGTTTTGAACTTGTCTAGAATCATTATCTTATGACAACTTACATTTGTTGACCACTCACAATGGGAAGCAACATGAGGTTACAAACCAGCGCTGCTAAATTAACCAAAGTTTCCTGGAAGAGGAAAGAGAGTGCAGAAGTGAACAGAAGATTAATAGTTGAAGCATATAACATCTCCTATCATCAATACTCAACTTATCTGTACACCAAATAAAAAATAAAGAGTCTTCTCCAAATAAGCTGTAACCAATAATTGAAAACTGAGAATTGTACACAATATATGGCATCCAACAACCAGTGTGGATTAACTTTTGCCAAAATAAGGTCATTTTTGTTTATACATTTTTATAGGACAGTGATGCACACAAACTACAACCATTGTGCCATATTCTTCCCACAAAGCAGGATGTTATGTGTTAGTGTATTTGTGTACTAACAGATTTTTTTTTCTTTATTAGATTTGGGATTTAAGTTAACTATGTAATTATAGTTATGTTACTAACATTATATAATAAGACACCCACCCCACCCCTTAAAAAATGAGAACAACAAAAAAAAAAAAGTTAAAGCAATGCTACATTTTCTTTGCAAAAAAAAAAAAAATGGTTAATTTAATTTATGGTATCTTACTAAAAAAAAACAAAAAAAAAAAAACTGATGGATGCCAACTATTCACCTAGAATAAAAAGAGATGTGGGTGGTGGTCAGAGGTGCACATCAATATCAAGCTCTCAGGAATTATAACATTTCATACTTTATGTTGCACATTTTTCAGAATGGAAAATTACCACATGACCAGGCAGTCATCTTTATTTCTTAATATCCATTCATGAAGTAGTCAAAATTATTAAAACCTTGTTTTAAAATTATTGTCAGAACATCTTAAATATCACGTCCTCCTGTATAGAGGCACTATCAAGCACCTTCCAACTATTGCCTTTGATGTGGTACTATCCAGCAAACTTCTGACAACAATGCATAATAAATATAATAACTTCATAAAGAATCAGTTTCATTGGAATTAATGATGTTCCATGCATCATAATTTTATATGACCCTGCATACCAAAAAAACACCTTAACAACAGTACTGTACAGCATCAATGTTATGGAGAAAAGGTGTGTTTATATAGTGATGGTAAAAAGAAATTATTATTTAGTAGGTGATGCAAAATAAGTGGGAATGTCACAAGCTGTCTTGGATATGCCAGAAAACTCCAGAATTCCAGAGTGAAAAGACATGCTTTTTTTTGTAGAGAGTTTTTGTTCAAAATACTATTTTTACATTATTACTAAAGTCTACTATATCTATTTCATTTCATCGCAAGTTTAAATTTGTCTATATTGTGATAAAAGTTATATATAGTATTGTTCACATAGAAGTTATTCAAGTGATTTCAAGTTTTACAAGTTAAAATATAATATGCCTACAGTGGTTTAGTTGCCTACCAGCAGTGTGGAGTTATAAGTGTGCTGTCATCAACAGCAATCATGCTAGTTTATCCATAAAAATGTTAATTGCAATTATATTTTAATATGATCTCCATATTAATATTTCAATTATAATATTAATATGATCTAAGTATAACTTTTTCATCATCAGTCCCATAAATCACAAGTTAACTTAATAAAAAATATATTAATATATATTGTTATAACCCTATTGGCGGCGCAAAAGGGTTAACAGTGTGATCAGCTGATATTTTTGACACAGGCCAGCTAAACAGTTTAGTGTGCTACATCGCAGGGCAAGGAATGAACTTTGCACGTGACCACTGTTATGGTCATCTGATCACAGGCCTGTGTGTATGAGAGACAGAGTGTGTAGGCAAGCAGTTCAAGACAGGACACGGAGGAGACCAGGTCTGTTAGTCTGGTTATGAAGTCGGCCCTGGTCGAGTCCTGAAGTGAATGTACGTGTCCAGAAGAGATAGAGACAGTAGTTTAGTTCTGTGATGTACAGTGTAGCATTTGTAGCTGTTGATGTGCCAATTGTCTAGTATTGGCTGTTATCTTTTCCATTAGTAAAGTACCAGATTATTTTTAGAGCTCTTGTTGTCAGATTCTTTGATGTGTTGTGTTATGTGTTTAGCGGTGTTTACGGAAAGCCTGAGATAGGAATCTGAGATTCGTAACAATATTTAATAACGATTTTACTAAAAAAAAAATTATTGTCTAACCTGACTGCCATCTTTGGCAGATACATCAGCCATGTTGTTGCGACGAGCCTGGTGCTGAGTCAGAGCAGCTCGTGTAGCACCCCCAGCCACTCCCACGATACTCTAAAGGTAAAAAATGTCAAAACATTGAACTGTTTTTTTTTTTTTTTTATAAATTTGATAAAATAAAGCACAAAATGGACAAATTTAATATAATTTAAATCATGCAAATGTAAACACACCCTTAATAAAAGTAATATTAGGAAGATAATAAAAAGGTATCTACCCTGCAGACACCAGAAGTGCAGACAATAAGAGTGAAGTAACCTCGAAAACTTGGAGCTAAAATGTCCATAAATATGGCAGTGTCATTCAGCACATCAGCAAAAAGCCTGATTGAAAATGTAGATGTGAGCATTGTTTACTTTGAGAAAAGAATTAAAAATTTGTTCTAGACCCAACCCCACATTAACACTCGCAGACCCAATGCCACATCAAAACTAGTAGACCCAACCAACCCCATATAAACTCTTGTAGGCTTATCCCCACATCTACTCTAGTAAACCCTACACCAAATGATAACTTAAAAAAAATGAAATGAAATAATACAATGTCAAACGTTTAGTTATGAAGGTTACCTCCATCTCTTTGCATCACAGTCAAGGCCATTGCTAAAAATAAAAAAAAAAAACTCATCTATAAACAATTATTCATGTAAACAACATTTTTTTTTTTAACTTTCAACTATTTTTGTTTCTGACCAAATGGGCAAATATAGATCTTAAGGATGTTAAATTTCACAAGTGTATGTAGAAATGTATGCTTTATCATTAATTCTGATTGTCTCATTTTTTTTGTCTGTAAAGCATACTACGTAGCTAAATAATATTCAAATGGTTAATACATAGACTAAAATAAATACATCCTTGGTATATTTTGATTTTTTTTTATTGTTGATGAGTTGATGCTTCAAAAAATGTGAAGAACAATTCAAAAGTTATGTATATGAGAAGATTGAAGAAAAACTGATTCAAATAAAAAAATGAAAGAAACACCAGATAAGCTTTTTAAAAGACTGGATGAAAGAATTGCATTGTATTTATATTTTAAGACAGGTCCTAGGGTAGCTTAAAAAAAAAAAGTAAAGTATCCCCTTCAGACCTTGCGATCTATTGGGCAGCTTATGCAACTTTAATTACGACAGAGCCTTTCTTCATATTTAGCTGATTTTCTTTAATGTACATGCGCTAGGACTATTAGGTCAAGTAACTTTAGAAAAATTTGCTGTGTACTTTATGATATTAATTGATAAAACATGCACATATACTATGTTATATAAGTAATATATATGTAATCAAAACATGTTATGACAATTTTGTCTAAGTAATACATATTTTATCATAACATGTTATGAAAATTATGTTTAAGTATGTCTATATATTAATTTATGAAAACTTTCATGTTTTTTTAAATTTATTATTTCTCCATTCATTATAAATTGAACTCTAAAAAGTACATACCCCTTGGCCCAGGCAAACAGAATACGACCAACCATTCCAGTTCCATCTGGAAATATACAAGGAAGTTTATCAATCTTACAGGTTCCACTCAACTTATGTCCAGGCTTATCATCTCTAGGACTCAAATACCTTTCAACAACCAGGACATCGTAGCACCCAAGACTGTGGCCTCTTCATCTCCCACTCCAACACCTTTCAAAACTGCATGGGCAGCCAAGGCTCCAGTAATACTGCTGGCAAAAGCCTGAAGAAAAGAATATACCAGAAAAGAAACAATGGTATGAAACAAAACCTATAAAATTACACATAAATGTATTATACGACAATGGAAGCAATAACTACCAACAGAATAAAAAATGACACAAATAGTTATATGTTGCAGCAAAGAATGGTAAGCAACAGCGCAATAAACTGAACAGCTCTAACTAGATTATTAAAGCTAAATACAAGACAACAGTGTTACGCGCGCATGTTAGTGTAATTGTGAAATGGTGCAAATGCGTGTTGAAAGGGGAGGAAGAACCAAAATCGAGGACTATGGACAAGAAAGTATTTCCAGTGTTAATAAAGACTGAAGTATTTATAAATTATGATTTTGTCGTTTTTGATGCTGGTGTATTGCTAAAGAGTCTCATCATATAAGAAGATGTAACAAACAGAATAGAGCAACAATACCTGTATAGTATCCCAGATTTGATATTGTAAGTAGTCTGGACTTACACTCTCTGGATAGCCTTGGGGCAGGAAGACATTCTGTTGAAAAAAATACACATGTGAATAGCTTTTACATTATCAAACAATATATTAATATATACACTGTATCACCAAAAATAAAGCAATCCAATAACAAATAAACAACATTATCAGTTCATACATACAGTTTTTATAATATGCTAATTCTACACATTATCTGCACTGTAAGGTTCAAATGTATTTAAATTTTATTCCGACTTCTTAAGTTCCTTATTAGAGCAAAATATTTTTCTTAGGAAAATTAATGTAGAAAATACAAAACATTACAGGAAATGGCTGAATATGGTGTAACTTCTATCTGATAATATATATATTTTTCAAAGCTTTAGAAAATAGATATGTATTAAGTATACCACTTTTTCACGAAACTACTATTGTATGTTAAAAATGCTTCTGAATGGGTGCATTTCTTAAGAAATTTGAAAATTGAATTTGTGACCCTTTGATTAAAAAAGCCAAGAGCTTTAGTACCCATGCCCCTTTAATATATATAAATAAAAAAATATAAACAGATAAAGCAAAAAACTTTTATTATTTGTTATTTCTACATTAATTTTCCTAAGAAAAATATTTTGCTCTAATAAGGAA
>JADKLZ010003044.1:23505656-23517095 GCA_021533235.1 Biomphalaria straminea | reverse complement strand
AAAGAATGCATGTATACAGGAAAAAGAATGCATGTATACAGGAAAAAAAATACAAAAACAGATTGATTGATTCGTCTAACAATCTACATACATTTGTGAAGCAAGTTGTATCCTATGCAGTACTCTGAGATTATTTAGAATTGAAATATGTTTGCTTTGAGCTACGAATGAGATGAACTCCCTTTAATTTAGAATATACTCTTAAAATAGAACGCCCGAAGAGAATAATTTCTACATTACCCTCTGTTAATTGTGTTTTCAACATCAATATGTCTTTTATTGTGTTATGACGATTTCTATTATTTTCAATGTTTGCAATAGTTCTGTATCTTATTACATCTCAATAATCATTAATTGTTTTTTTTTTTTTTTTTTTTTGGGTAAGAAGAGAGGGCGCGGTGGTGGCTGAGCGGTAAAGCGCTTGGCTTCCGTACTGGAGGTCCCGGGTTCAAATCCTGGTGAAGGCTGGGATTTTTATTTCGGGATTTTCGGGCGCCCTTGAGTCCACCCAGCTCTAATGGGTACCTGACATTAGTTGGGGAAAAGTAAAGGCGGTTGGTCGTTGTGCTGGCCACATGACACCCTCGTTAACCGTGGGCCAAAGAATCAGATGACCTTTACATCATCTGCCCTATAGACCACTAGGTCTGAAAGGGGAACTTTACTTTTTACTTTTTTGGTAAGAAGATCATTGCCCTTTTAAGCAATAATACACTTTAATGCATGGTAAAGCTTGTAAGGTCAAAACGTATAAGATTAAGAAAGGGGAAGTAATCTCACACTTGGCTGCCTCCTCATCGTGCATTAATCTTACCGTTATCTTCCCACCTGTTGGCGATGGCGCATGCCACACGCCCTACTAATAAGCGTTGTGCCATAGGGGGACACATATCAATCACAGCGTGACAAAGATATTATAGACATAATGTGGAATGTAGACGTAAGTATAGAAACTAAACGATGTTGTTTTAATCACGAAAAGTAACATAGTGCAACGCTAATGAATACATTTACTTTATATAACAAGATGCTGATAGCACTGTTTTGTATTATAAGAATATATAAATAACCAGGATGCCGATGATTAGGATAAGATATTTAAAAGAACCCAGTTCATTGAGAAGTCTAGGCTGATGAACATTAAAAGCATAATCCAATCATAAAGAATAAATGCGCGTTTACAGCATCAATATCAAAAACAGATTGACCGAAACCAAAGTTATCACACACGACTATTAACTTAAAATCAAGACTTACAGATTTGCGAAACCAAACTAAAAATATTGTTCACACACTTTTTATTCTTTGCATGTGTAGACCTGTCCTGGAATTGTATAAGAAATACAATAAATATAGATCCTTTTTAAAGGAGCTCTAGTTCGATACACTTAGATTTAAGTTTTATTTGACATGTTTCGGACGTTTCTTCGGATTTGAAGGTAAATACACCATAGCCCAAACCTCCGACAGGTAGGAAGACGGCGGACAGGGTTCGAACCCGGGACCATTGAAACAACAGTCATGGAAGCGTGGCCACAAACGTACAATTATTTGTCTTAGTCTGTAGCTATCAAATCAATAGAACTCACTGACCAATTAGAATCACTTGAGAATCATCTAAAAATACAAAACTTGGCATGAAAAGAAATTTCTTGTGTCCACCGAATAACTAGATCTTAAAATGTGTGAGTTGGGGAAAAGTAAAGGCGGTTGGTCGTTGTGCTGGCCACATGACACCCTCGTTAACCGTAGGCCACAGAATCAGATGACCTTTACATCATCTGCCCTATAGACCACAATGTTTGAAAGGAGAACTAGTGATTTGTTTACGATCCTTTAACTATTGAATTTGAAAATGTCTTTTAAAAAAGATGTAGATGTAAACATTTATCTTAGTCTGTAGCTATCAAATCAATATAACTCACTGACCAATATAAATCACTTGAGAATCATCTAAAAATACAAAACTTGGCATGAAAAGAAATTTCTTGTGTCCACCGAATAACTAGATCTTAAAAAAGTGTTCACATTTGATGACGCCCTGTCAAAGTAAACAACAACGCTTTATAGAGCAAACATTTCCATTTATTGAAAACAAGGACTTGCATTATTGGCTAAGTGGGTAAACGTAAGTGTGTGAGGTAGAGAATAAGTGAGAGAGTGAGTGAGAGAGAGAGAGAGAGAGAGAGAGAGAGAGAGAGAGAGATGGTACTGAGAGGTGACCTAATATTTGGAAGTAGTTGTCAATGCCGAAGGGCGGAGGCAAATCAAATGTATTGTATCATCAAAGGCTAGATCTTATCTCTAAAATTACAACCGTTTCTTCAAAGACTAATATGATTACCTATGACATTTATCTACGTGTTAAATCTACTTGACCATGCAAACATTTAGTCTCTGTATTAAGTCTTTAGTATTCCGGGCTGATTCAGGTCACCCGTTACACGAAGGAGACAAAATGTGGTTAATTGTGTGAAAGAAAACACTTAGATAGTTTTTAGTATAATTCTATTGGAGGAGACAGCCGTCATCTTTTTTTTTTTTAAATCCTTAAAGTCTAGATAAAAGACACTCAAGCAATTGTGATAGGAAAACGCTTTGAGGCCATAACATCTATTTTAATATGTTTACATGGCGCCTCTTCTGTAGAGGGGGGTTGCAATCTTTTGATTACGAACAAGATAGTAGTAAAAATAATTTTTAATATTAGAAAAACAAAGAAATTATGGAAATTACAAACAAGTCATGGGCCTTTTATTAAGCTCTTCTTTAAACAAATCAATTTAATAATAGTCATAAATTTAATAAGCCAATGAAACTGGCAGGACTGATTCTTGTTAGTTTTAAATAATAAAGTTGATTAGCTAGATTCAGCTAGAAGACATGTTGGGGTTTTAATTTCGTTAAGATCTCATCAATTGTATACTGGACAGGGAGTTAGTTCTTTCTGTGATATGCCGTCATCACCATTGAACTATCTCTTTCTTTCTCTCTCTCTCTTTCTCTAGCCCTTTTTTCTCTTTCTCTCTTTCTCTAGCCCTTTTTTTCTCTTTCTCTCTTTCTTTCTCTCTCTCTTTCTTTCTCTCTCTCTTTCTCTAGCCCTTTTTTCTCTCTCTCTCGTTCTTTCTCTCTTTTTTTTCTCTCCCTCTCTCTTTCTTTCTCTTTTCTCTCTCATTCTCTTTTTTTCGCTCTCTCTCTTTCTCTATCCTTTTTTTTTTCTTTTTTCCTTTTTCTTTCTCTCTTTCTCTCTCTTTCTCTCTCTCTCTCTCTCTTTTTCTCTGTCAATATGGGTTAAGATAATTAGTGAGAAGACTACCGTGCTGTCTTTCAGCGCTCAGCGATGTTTTTTGCCACACATCTCACATTGCTAGGGTTCTGTTGTAACGGATACGAATACTACAGTGAGTCCCTTGGTTGATCATTTATCATATTCAATAAAAAAAGATCGATGCCCCAAATATTTGTACTTGTATCTAGTGTCGAATTACAATAACGAGTAACGTGACGATACTTTTTGCTCAAAGACCAAAGATACATTTTGTGTACAACGAGTTTAGAGTGCATGAGTTTTGCAGAGAATTACTGTGTTTTTGTGCGTGTATAGTCTGAGCCAACCATTCATCCGGGAGCCAGCCATTATGTCAGGAGCCAGGTAATCTGTCAGGAGTTAACCATTCCGCCAGGATTCAACCACAATGTAAGAAAAAAACTTTCTTTGCGGAACCAACCATTCTGTTCAGAAAGAACCATTCCGAGAGAAACCTGTCAGAACCAATCTCACTTATCTAGTACCAACCATTCTTTCCGGAACTAACCATTCTGTCCGGTACAACTGTTCGCAATATGTGAATTCCAGAAGCTTAGAATCCATTAGAAATGTTGTTTACACTTTGTAGTTTCCATAGCAATGAACATGTTCTACACAATAAAGTAATATTATCCCTAATTTAGTCTTCCTTGTTTATCCTTGTCACAATCTCCTCTCTCTCTAGTGCTTGACGTTACGATCTGTTCTTGTGGTGTTGTTAGATGTCGCTAGCTGTTAGGAGAGAAGTCTTGTGTCGACGGGGATTGTATTTTGAACAATAATATAGAACAACGACGATCTAGGATTCAACTGAGTAAATTCCTTGATAAATAAATATTGGAACTTGTATTTAAACTCAACATAAGTACAGCTATGTACAAATAAACATTAATAGAGCTTGCAAATTGACAAAGGCATACTTTCTTAAATATTCTATAGCTACAAAATTACATGCGACTGATCTCAACAAAATTTAGGCTCCAACTGAGTTGAGCTAGCTCTCTGGGCGCCAGTTGCCAGCAGACTCGTTCTGAATTCATCCCTCTCAACCAATCACATAGACGTCTCCATGTCATGTGACTGATGTTCCGGCAAGCTAAAAATAACTCTTGGGTTTTTTGTTGACCTTGACTTGTGCAGAAAAACAACATGTTTACGTGACAATCCTATATCTTGAAAGACAGTATGTTTCATAGAAGCCACTAATGAATTTCTTACATTGTAATGTTTTAAAAAAAATATTATGATCTCTTGCTAAATACCCCCCCGCTCACTATTGACGCACACAGTTTGTCAGGTGTAGTTACACCTCTGAAATCTTTCCCCATTACTCCACGCCCATGAAAGTCCGAAAATGTTTGCATCTTGCAAAAAAAGAGAGAAAAAGGCCAAACGTTCAGTGTGGGTGAGTGTAAAAATAAAACAACAGGTGGGGCGGAGAGGGCGGAAACTTTAGTAACGAAAGAAGATGAGCTGACCTTTCACCCTGAATCGAATCAAGAACGGGTGACGTCATCGAGCTATTCCTCGCAGGTGTTTCGTGTGTGGGAATTCTAAATATTGCTTGATGTACACACGTGCCGGATAAATATTGTGAGACTGTTCAATATTTCTCAGGATGTTAATATAGAAAAAAAAAAAACAATACAGGGTACCTGATAACTTGAATTAAAGATTTTCTTTTCTTTTTTTAAAAGAACTTTATTGAGAAACTTAACATAGCATGTAGATCTAGATACATTGGTGTACAAAGAATATGACGTATCAGGTCAGAACGCAGAAACTGTCGCGTCAAGTGTCAACAAACCCATTATTGTCACAGATTAAAACACAGACCTGTGATTGTGACGTTTTACTAAAAAAAATGGAGGAAATAAAGCAGCTAACATTGTTCAAGTAATTGAAAGAACATGTAAGGGGAAAATATAAAGAGGTTATTTTTATGTAATCATAAAAAGAAAGAAAAGCAACACTACAAAAACAGTTAAAATATTGTGTACAAATGTTTAAGGGAGATGACTGGATAATTGGGCGTGGGTGTGTGTTTGTTATGCTATAGGCATATCACGAAAAGGAAAACTATAAATAAATACAAATATAATCTATAAATAAATACAAATAACTATAAATAAATACAAATATAATCTATAAATAAATGCAAATAACTATAAATAAATATAAATATAGTCTATAAATAAATACAAATAACTATAAATAAATGCATATAACACGAATAAATAAATACAAATAACTATAAATGAATGAAGATATAATTTATAAATTAATACAAATAACTATAAATAAATACAAATATAATCTATAAAAAAAATTCTCAAACACGCCAATCGTCGAAAAATCGGTAAAAAAAAAAAGGAATGGAAATGGTATTCCGTTCAACAATGGCATCAAAAGATCAAACTGAAGTGGTCTATGTGGTTTCCTCCAGGGCTGATATAAAAACCTTTGTTCCTTTAATCCTCAACCTGAAAGAATTTACCGTCTAGCCTTGTCTGCCTGGATTGTGTAATAGCTAAAGTTAATAGGTGTGACTACTGTTGAATGATGAGCGTGACTGTTAGAACTAGTCTTTGGTTAGTCTTGGGTGTTTTGATTGAGTTTCATACGAAGAGGGGATGTTTAAACTCGAAATTCTCTGCTTGGGAAACACCGATGTTTATCACTGTAGAGACATGAGTGTTTTGAGAATATAATTCCTGAGTAGAACAACAAACAAAAAGCAGACCAGATGACGCATTAAACATTGGTAGAATGGTTGGAGTCAAGCCAAAAACAACCGCCTAGCCTTTGAAAATAAATTGATTTTGATAGAATTGGCTTGTAGCGAAATTAAATGGAATATATCGTCAGCGCTAAACGAAGTAGAAAGTTTTGGCACTGACGTTCTAAGACTAGGTCTATTTCAAGATCTTGAGGTTCACTGAACAGGGCACACGGTTAACTCGGGTGTCATGTGGCCAGCACAATAACATATCGCCTTTATTTTTCCCAGTTATAGTCTGGTACAGAGTAGAGATCGAGCTGTCTGATTCTCTAAAAGGGACATCCCAGCTTCCATTTATACTTTTAATCCTCTACATCCCCTTGCTCCTTGACAAACGGTAAACCTCACCCTCAATTTTTTTTATACACTTTGAATAAAACGCAGAAAATCTTAAAATAACATGTCATAGAGAAGTACAACAGAATCTATTCCCATCAGGTGAACTGTGATTTTGAGATTCGGAATTTCCCGAAGGCTTCTGAAGGTCTAATGCCATAATGTCAACTTGTCATAGGTTGTTGAAGAAAAGTCATTTGATGTCCACATGACATCCTAGTTAAGAGTCGGCCAATGAAACAAATGAACTTTACATCGATTATAGCCAAAGATTGCAAGGTC
This sequence comes from Biomphalaria straminea, assembly GCA_021533235.1. Taxonomy (NCBI): domain Eukaryota; kingdom Metazoa; phylum Mollusca; class Gastropoda; family Planorbidae; genus Biomphalaria; species Biomphalaria straminea. The sequence continues at coordinate 23,510,388 of JADKLZ010003044.1, read as the reverse complement.
CGACGTGAATATTGTGCTATTTACTTGGCCAGAAGTTCCATTAAACTAATAATACTTACAGTCTGGAGCCTGTTGTCACGTGTGCAAACATTTCTTCCTTTCTTACATGTCTAGAACGCATAAACACATCCGAACATTACAAATAAAAATAAACTTCATAGAATCATAAAAGCTGCTGGTAAAGCCATTAGCTTAAAAAAAAACCCATTTGGGCAGCTGTTTGAGAAAAACATTCATAGGAAAGCTAAAAAGATTCTAGAAATAAAAAAAAATCACCCAATGGGTCAGGATTTTGTGATTTCACCTTCACAAAAAAAAAAAAAAAAAAAAAAGATACAAGACACCGATAGTAAAGACTAACACAAAAACTCCGTTGTCCTCCTGGCAAATAAATCATTAAATAAAATTCAACCATCTGATAAAAACTTTTAAAATGTAAATTATGAGTGAGTCTGATGTGAATGTATATTTTGGTTTTCTATAGTTATGTTTTGTTTTGTGTAATGCACAAATTTCCTTACGGTTACTAAAAATTATTATTATTATTTAACGTTCCTTGACAAAGTGTTTGCACTAAGATCTTTTGTGTTTGTAAAACAAAAACTGTCCAGAAAGAATGATTGATGTCTTTCATCGAAGTCGCTTATAGCACATTTTTTATAAAAGAATAACTCAACTGATCCTAATCAATATTCTTTAGGAGTAGATGCTTAGACCGCATAAATTGACTTGAAGAAAAAAAAAAGATATTCTGGACTTGATGGATGGCGGAACTTTATAATTAGCTCAGTAGTTTTGTACTATGTAGATACTTTTATTATCTTAAAATTCCAATTATTATTATAGCTTTTATATAGCGCTACTTTTATGCTTGGAGGCGCGGTGGCTGAGCAGTAGCGCTTTGCTTCTGAACCGAGGGCCCCTCATTTACCAATCGTAAACAAATAACATTTAGTCACATGATCATATTGATAAAACAACGAAAAAAACTGTCACGTGACAGCCATCGTGAATTAAACAGATCGTAAAGTATATAGAAGAGATAGAACACCACGTGGCTAAATGTTGTTTGCTTACGATTGGTGAATGAGGTCCAATAAGTAACAACCTTTTTGTCCATGAAATGTATTTTTATAGTCACCGGATACGTGTACATTAAAAATAGACATATCAAAAAAAAATATTTTCATTTTCAATTCCACATAATCTACCTTTGCCACGAGCTGGCGCGAAGTTCTTACAACTAAATCATGATTTATGGAGGAGATCATTTGCGTCCGAGGATTTTTTTTTTTTTTTTTTTTTAAACTGTTAAGCTGTATTCAGTTAGCTAAAGCGGTGTACAACTATTCATTATAATGTCTTTGAAATTTGAAAAAAATAAATAATAAAAGAGGTTATTAAAAGCGGAGAATTGGGGAAGGAGCTTAGCCATCAGTTAACAATAATGTTTTATTCTGATGCAGTGACCCATCACACGCAAACACACACAGACATATTCAGAGCTGCATCCACGTCTCCTTTTTACTTCCCTTGAAAAAATAGTCAGCACGCTTAATACATTGGTTAACAAGGTAAACTATGGCGTGTAATCGCTGAGATAGTGTTTTTATCATTAAAGGAGAACGACAAAAACTAATTCACGTTGGTAGACAAATAAAAAATAAAAAATAACAATAATAGAGGTTTAAGCAATGAGGTCATGTCAGTGGATTTGGGGGCCCGGGGTGCTTGACCTCTTTAGGGGCCCCTTCATTTTGACATTCGACATCATGGCATGAGATAATGGCGTAAAATTTTATGTAAAAACAGATTTCGGACACTCTTTGGTGGGTCTCCTCAAGTGGGCTCCCTGGGGGACTTTCAAATTTGGACTCCTCTTCCCCCCACCCTAGTACAACGCCGCTGGGTCATATACGAAATAAGGAGTCGATAAGAGAGTCCGTCTCGTAGCACAACCAAAAGCGATTTCTTGCATACTTCACTGCAGTAACGCATTCTCCTGACACCCACAGCTCATTATTTATCAGTAGATTTCGGGGCGAAGCCTCGACGCCAAAAAACGTTTTCTTGCATTCTCCACTGAAGAAACGCATTCTCCTGAAAGCTCACCGTTCATCCTATTAAAAAAGGACCGTTTGAAAAATGTTGAAAATATTCTAATAATATCCATCCATAAAAATATCCATCGCCGCCTCCCGACCCCACCATATCGGCCAACATTCTAGAGGGGGGGGGGGCGAAATAAAAATAATTAGTATATATTATTAACATAGTAATCCGTAATAAGTTAGTATACCAATTGGTTAATTCTAAACTAAAATTAGTACGCCACCCACCCGAAATTGGACCCCCCCCACTCGAAAGCTTATGGGGGGGGGGCGAAATTGATGCCACCGCCCCCTCCCGCCCCCACCCTATCGGCCAACATACTAGAGGGGGGGGGCGAAATAATCTAAAAATATAGAGAAATATAAAATAATTAGTATATATTATTATAAGTAATACATTCAGATACCAATTATGTGAATTCTATACTAAAATTCGTCCGGCCCCCCCCCCCCCCCAAAGGGGGGGGGGGGGGGTGATCGCCCTTACCGCCCCCCCTGGATCCGCCAGTGCAATGATCACTATTAATTATTCCTTATTCACCGACAAGAGTGCGGCATTTCAATTCGTGCCAATATCCCAGCAGCCTTCATCGTCTTTTCTTAACCATAGGATAATCGTGTTTTAGAGAAGTAGACCTACTTAGAAATTCTTATGTAAAAATTCTTTCAGTGTACGTGTTTAAGTGTGTTGTTCGGTGTTTCCTTGTTGTAGACAAAATAAAGTTGAAACTAAAAAAAAACAAAAAAAAAACAAAAACAAAAACAAAAACAAATCAAAACAAAAACAAATGAAGAATAACATTGTACTTTTGAAGATGTGGAAACCCAGTTACCCGGATGTTGTTTACACGAGAAAACAAGGTTATAAAAACAGTTTGTGTGGTCAATCTCATATTCGAAGCCTCAAGAAAAAAAAATCCGTATAAAAAATAAATAATTTCCTTTTCTTAAGTTCAGTGTTTGCACACTGTGTGCCGCGCTGTAGGTCACGCGATAATATGAAAACTACTTATTTATTGTTGTTTTAAAATACGTTCCACTTATATGCATACTAAATAGGAATTGTTCTCTTTAGAAATAAAAGTAAACATTTTTTTTGTAAATGTATAGCTAGTATGACAGAACTTACTTAACGTAGCAATACAATTGTAAAAAAAAAATCTAAAACTGTTTAATTAAATATGTTGTTATGGACTGCATAGTTTATTAAATAGCCTTCTGTGTTTGTTACAATTAATAGTGAATAGTTGTAAAAACGGTATATTTTTATGTAAAAACTGCTTGCATATTTGATTTTAAAAATTAAATTTTTCGCTTTTTTTAAAATAAAGAAGTAGCCTTTGTATCAGAACTTTGAATGGTCTAAAATATAATGTTGTCGAATTTTCAATATTTGTTCTAGTTTACGAGATCTAAGCGGGAGAGACGGACGGACAGACAGACCACATAAAACCTACAGGGACCGCTAAAAAGTTATTCTCAATATCATTCACATGATTGCTTCATTAAATAGCCTCTAACCCAGAAGCCTTCTGTGATTAGACAAGTAAAGAGGAGAGGGGCTTGTTAAATGTAAATGAAGATATCCAAACCAGATAACTATAAGATTAACAATGAAAGAAATTCCAATATGTCAGTTTGGTGATAAAACAAGACGTCGTTACCAACTTGTCTGGATTACAAAGAGATTAGCCTGAACATGAAACCCATTTAGAAGATATGAACAAAAAATGAAAATAAGAGGATAAAAGACTGTAAAGAGATGAGCTTCTAATATTCTTCAAACAAATATTAATTTGACCATGTTCATTCAAATCATCAACATCTCATCTTGTCCATAGATCTCTTTGAGCTTGTCTTGTTGACGTTGTTATTGGCGTTGTTGTCTTCGCTAATGTTTCTTAAAAGAAGATATAATCCGTTGTATCAAGATGTAATGCAATTTAAAATGTATAATCAATGTCCTGAAGACGATAGGAATGCAACAACAGGAAAAAAAAACAGTAAGTACAAACAGCAAGTTTCACAAATAAATTTAACTTGTGCAACAATATTAAAATGCAAAATTGGAAAGAACAAGACAAAAACTAAATGTAGAAGTACTTAAAAACCAAAGCTTATATGAAGAGAAACTATAAATATAAGCTTGTATTTATCGTGTAATTAAATTTCTAATAGATCTAGATTCTTGACTAACAATAATTTTATTATTGTCTGTCAGGTAAAAAAAATAATTATGCAAAGTTTCAACTTCGTCCTAGAATGGGAATCTATATGTATATCTTAAATATATTTTTTTCCTCTAGATCTAGAAAATGGACCTCATTCACCAATCGTAAATAAACAACATTTAGCCACGTGATTCTCAATCTCTTCTATACAAACTACGTAATACACAAAGGCTATCACGTCATACGTTTCTTTTCCATTGTTTTATCAATATTATCAAGTGGCTAAATGTTGATAAAAGAAAAAAGCAGGGCGGCCCTTAAAGTTCGTGGCTGGGAATGAGAGCTTTCTGTTGGAGGATGACAAAAATTATGCAATTTTATTGTAATGCTAGCTGTTCCACTGCACATACAAGGGCCAAAACACCAGTTGGCTGAAAGAGGTTTCATTCA
>JADKLZ010003044.1:23461839-23487887 GCA_021533235.1 Biomphalaria straminea | reverse complement strand
ATATCATTAAAAAAAAAACAACCTGAGATATTACATTTATCTCACGACTATTGTAAGAATTTCTGTGATGTTTTATTATATACTTTTTTTAGCTTCCTTTCCATCCCCATTGTTCACGCCTATATGTCTACGGTTGTATGGTCGCATTGACTTCTTTTGTGTAGTCCAAGTACATTTTATTTTGTGTTTTTCACAGACGTGTCATGAATGTCACTATAACAATAGTTCTAATGAAGCTCTACAGATCTGTAGGTGTGATTTGTTCGCGGTGACTCGTGGGAAACAACACCAAAGCATTTCAAAGGAGATCACTTTCAGAAGACATTGGTATTGAGGACTGTTTTTAAAGAGTCGGGACAAAAAATTATCAAATTTGTACAAACGATTCTGTAAAAGAAATTTATTCCCTACATTTCAAAGTATTTAGGCCTATTATTATTTAAATACTTTCAATTATATTTTTAAATATTTTAAAAAGAGATCTCTAAGGGTACATTCTAGCTCATTAATTATGCAAAAAAAAAATAAAAAGAGCAAAACTTGTTTATTTTTATCCGATTTTAATCATTTTTTTTCACTAATCTGTTAAGAACTAAAATACAAATAACACCAATTTAATTGCTAGTATGTATGAAAACGTAATTGTTATTGGTCAGTATCTTGAGCTGCAATACAAAAGCACACATTCCAGCCAATCAGAAAGCGACTTATAAATCTGGCATTATTAATATTCGCGAACACTATTGCTAATATTTCCGGTAATCCTTGGCGATAGCGGCAATCATTTATCTTTTCAATGTTCTTATTCTTTATCAACCTTAAAACAAAAAGACTTAAACCAGTCAGAGGCGTAGTAAGCAAAACGTACGCCCGGGGCAAGGTACTTTATTGGCACCCTCTTCCCCATTCACCATAAAAATATATAGGCGCCTTTTTTTATTGTGGCGCCCCCCACTCTGCCTCTGAATCCAGTATCGCAATAAGGACAGGCGCGGCTCAGATTGATCCCTTTTGTCTATTAACACGTGACCAATATTGACCATACACAGAGATCTCTCTAAAAAAACAACCCACGTGCAAAGTTGTGCAGCAAGAACACAGCACGCACTCTCTAACACAAACAGCTGACAGCTGCTATAAACAAACACGTGGGCAAAAGAAAAATGAGAGAGACACGCTTACAGCCTTAAACTCAACAAGTATGTAAGTAATCAGGTCATCACGTGACATATGCTTAAGTTAAGGTATTTGACTGGTCAGTTTTACACTGGAGTTGTTTTCAGAGATTTAGCCCGTATCAAAATAATATTTATATTTTTTGAAATATAAGTCTTAATTTAAAGAAGAAAACATAACATTCAAGAATGAAAATATTCAAAGTGCTGACAAAACTTTTTTCTAGTCCGGTAATGCGCGAGAAAAATCGAGAAAAACTTAGAATAGTTTTTTATTCTCAGTTTTTCTTAAGGAAACAGAACAAACATTGGTATGCCTGCTAAAAGCTTTTTGCGCTAATGTCCATGTTAATTATTTTTGGTGATAGTATAAGAACCTAGAGCTATTTGTTTTGTGTGTAAGCAAATAGGTTATTCAATTCCTACTATTAATTCACACTTTTGTTATAGTCAAAATCTTAAGCCAAAATTAAAACAAATATTTAAAAAGTTTTAAAAAATGTAATACTTTATTTCAAGCTTTCTCATTATGCAGTATGGCTGATTAGTTAATTTGTTGGAGCATCGTGTTAATACTGTGAAAGTCGTGAGTTCGTTCCACATCCTGGCTATATATTTTTTTTTAATTTAGTGACTTCACTTGTTGAAGTTACTCAATTTTGTTTACACACACACAAACACAAATTCTATTACTTGTATTACTTTCCGAGTTTGTGCGTAAACAAAAAAACGTCAACTATGGCTTTCTCTTCTTTCATCCAATGAGGAAGTTCCGAATCTCTGACCTATTTATAAATAGTCACGTGACTGTGGTCCTATGCATGGCAATAATGGCAATATCTTCCTATGATAAGATGTAGATCTAGATTTAGTGCTAGCCTAGATCTAGTAGACCTACTAAATAATCATAAATAATAGTGAATTATTATAACATAGTTTTGATTACTTAAAGATGGATGTCTAGATCTAGACTAGTTTCATTTTTAAATTACAATGAAATGAATGAGGGCATTAATGTAAACAACACACCCACGTGACTGAGAAGAAATCCGGAACTACCCCATTATTGTTTCAGAAAATATTCGTCTGTTAAATTTAAATTCCGTACTCAGCTGTTATTAATTGTGAGACATGCTCGTAAGCCTATTTCTATATTAATGTGTGTGTGTGTGTGGGGGGGGATATATCTATAAGAGTCAAACTTGATTCCGTTGGCCAGGGTCCCCAAAGTTTGCCGCCAGTTCCCTGAGTTAAGTCTTTCAACCCGAGGACCTGTCAATGCCTTCAGATGTTTCCAGTCACGTGCTGCTGACTGGATCAAGCAGGACATGACTTTAACAGAGAGGGCGGAGGGAGGTGTGTGGAGCGGAAGAACTAACATTGCAAGGGATTATGGTTAAAGTATGTGCGTGTGTAGGCCTACCTGCGAGAAGGGGGAGGGCAGGGCCGTGCGCTGGAGCCCTCTGTTGACCCTTTGGGTTAAAACGCTAATGCAACGTCTCACGATAGATTAGCACTAATCTAGAGATAGTACAGTCTTGAATGAAAGTAGGTTCTTGATGTTGATAATTCTATTGGTGTTACAGGAATTCATTTTTAGTATGTGGATAGTCCTGCCAACTATTAAATAGGCTTCTGATAAATAGAAGTATTATTAATCTTACAATCATTTCTACTAATACAAGGGAATAATCTCGCAGAAGCAAAACTATTTATCTCATTGTTTTTATAATGGTTAATAAGCATATGCATATATTAATCATACTTAATTTAATAAGCAACATTCAAAGAGGGAAACTATTAAATATAAAGAAAGGAGTGGATGAAACATAGTTGTAAAGTAAAACCTATAAAAACATAAAAAAATACTTTTTTTTTCTTCAGAAAAACAAATCGCATATTAAGTGTTATTATCAATTATTTTGAATCAGTCACGTAATTAAATGTGTAATAGATCTAGACCAACAATAATAAATGTGTTAGTTTAATAATATTTTTACCAATTGATTTTGTTAAGCGCAACTTCATGCTTTTAGTGTTCTCAGTACGCTATGATCCTCTCACTAGTCTGGACCAGCTGGAAAGGGATTTTTTTTGAGGGGTGAGGGGGGGAGATGGTTTATCTGGTAAATGTTACCGTGATCGCTTTTTAAATGCATAAAAAAGTTGTAGGCCTACGACTTGACTTTCAACTCAGGTCTAACGCCCCCAGAAGGGGACTTATTCAACTTACACCACCACATCTGTTAAGTACTATTTCTTACGAAACAAAATAATTAATTGCCAAAAGTTAAGCAACTAATTTTTTTAAATTGATTTTTGTTTTGTCAGGTACAAGAAATATTTGTCCGAAATTTCAACTTAAACCGAGATTGTGTGTGAGAGAAATAATGTTTACTAACTTTTTACCAGACAGAGAGACAGACGGAGTGAGTTGATATAAGATTTATAAAAAGTGTAAGGGTGAGTAATGTACAGGTGATGTTCCTGGTGGAGGTTCAATTTTTGTGCTAGATCTAAACTAAAATTTTTTAGCGCATATAAAAAAATACGCAAGGCTTAGCCATTTAAACGTGCTTTTTTATATGCGCTAAATTTTAAATCATTGTCCAAGATCCAGATCTATTTCTTCAACTAGGATTGCGATGTGGTATCCTGCCACGAGATCACGTCACCCGTAGCATAAGAAACATGGGTACGCCAGAAATGACTTTGGAAATCGGGCAGCCAAATCTCCCGTGCGCATTGTCACGGTCTAAGAGCAAAGATCAACTATTACAGATCTAGAGCCAGTAGCTTATTTTAACAATGAATTCGAGCCGGTATTAAACACAGACAATTCATGCCCCATTCCGCAAGCAATTTTTGTTGAGGGCTCCGAAGATATCGACCAAAGTCAGCTCCAGACATTTGATCTGCTTAGGTCAGAATTTTTTTTGAGATACAAAACTGCTTGAAGAGGGGACATGGGATGAACATAACTTACAAGATGGAAAAATGGAAAAATGTCCATTTCCTCAGTCCTCTAACCTACTGACAGTGACAGGTGATTGACACGGGGCTCTGACGAGTGACTGCGGCGTTGACACCAACTTGTACTTGGACTTAAGACAATGTCATAGCTACCATATTTGTTTCATCTTAAGTTTTTTACATCATTTCCTAATGTTATGAAACATTACAGAAGGAAAAAACAAAAAAAAACAACTAACAGACGACATTTCTATACAAAAAAAAGTGTATTAAAAATTTTGACATTAAACACTTTGTTTCTATAAACAAATCGTTTTCTTTCAAAGATATACGCAAGTAAATGAGAGCAAAAACTATTTTGTTTATAATAACATTGTTTAATATAACATCATTTAATATAACATCGTTTAATATAACATCGTTTAATATAACATCGTTTAATATAACATCATAATATAACTGTCTTCCTATTTCCTTATTTTTTTCCCTCTAAAGTTTTGAACAAATGAGTTCTTTAAGTCCAGTCAACTTGATTTATTCTTTAGTTCTTACAAAATGAAAGAATTCAACGAGGCAGAAGGTAGCCAAACAATGAAAAAGCGGTCTTGTTTCAGACCAACGAGGGGATATTAAATAAGCGTCTCTTTTATGTAGACATCAATACTAAAATGAAAAGAAAATATATATTAACAGGAATACTTCCCTCACACCACAAACCTCACATTATAAGTGTGATTGAGTAATACACTTCACTTGGTTGCAAAAGAAAGACAGAGTTTGAATCTTAATAATAAAGGATAAATAATTTTCTGGGCTGATTGCGTTTTTCGAAGGTCAAAACCCTTAAGGATAAATTTAAATAACTTATAATGAAACAAAACCGAATAAAACTTTTATTTATAGATAAACGTATATTCAACTTGAAATATTGATCTAGTAGCAACAGAATGAAATGATATTGAAACAAAAACACATCCGATTTCGAGTTTCTTTATGTATTTCCCGTTCAACTAATCAACATACAACTTTATAATATAAATTATGATAGACCAATTCATGGTTTCATCATTTTACACTACTAAAAACTCATCATTACCTTGGAAACATACGCACATAACATATAATACCATGACAATAAGACTGCTAAACTATTACCCATCCCAAATTTCGAAGATATAAATTTTATATACCGTATTTATGTTTTATTAAATAAAAGAAACATATCGTTTAGTATATAAACAAGTTATTCATGTATTATCTACATGACGTCTGTTACAGCTGTATCGCCTCCCTTGTATCAGACATGTCAACATTAATATAATATCCTGTTTTAAGCTAGATTGACTAGCTTAACTTTATACACTAATGTCCAGTAGATATAAGTAAGCTGTACGTCTAGGTAGGTATAAATAAGATTCTTGTCAACAGCTGTTATTAAAACGGACCTTCTTTACTTGTTGAAGATCATCTTGCGATATCATTATTTGACGGGGATTCTGTACATTTGAACCCATGCTATTTAAAGAAACCAAACTTTACAAGACACCTCCGGTCTTAACGAAGGACAGAAATGAGGACAAACAACTTACAAAAGAGGAAAAACCTTACAAAAAAGGAAAAACCTTACAAAAAAAGGAAAAACATTACAAAAGAGGACAAACCTTACAAAAGAGGACAAACGTTACAAAAGAGGACAAATCCTTACATAGGAGGACAAAAATTACAGAGGGCAAACCTTACAAAAGAGGACAAATCTTACAAAAGAGGACAGACCTTACAAAGGAGGACTAAAGAAAAAAAAACTAGGCTTAGAATTACGATGTATTCAATGAAGCATGTCTGTAAATTATAGGCTGTAAAACTACTGGGCTATTTGAAGTCTCATATTTCTCAGATGAAGCCACTGGTAGTTTTTTCAGAGGATATTTTATACCCAAAGGTCTGTCCGAAACTCGAAGCACGACATTTGACTTAACTTGTACTTTGTGTGAACAATGTCTCTCACTGACTCCCTTTAGTTCAATGGAAGAGCATGCGCTCCTTCAATGTTAGCATTATGCCCGGTCATGCAAAAGAACAAAAATCACAGAACTGAGTCACATGTTACTTTAGAACACCTCTGAATATAGGAATATACGTTAAAAGGGATCAGGTATCCACTAGTTCCCCTTTCAGACCTAGTGGTCTATAGGGCAGATGATGTAAAGGTCATCTGATTCTGTGGCCCACGGTTAACGAGGGTGTCATGTGGCCAGCACAACGACCAACCGCCTTTACTTTTCCCCAACTAATGTCAGGTACCCATTAGAGCTGGGTGGACTCAAGGGCGCCCGAAAATCCAGAAATAAAAATCCCAGCCTTCACCAGGATTTGAACCCGGGACCTCCAGTACGGAAGCCAAGCGCTTTACCGCTCAGCTACCGCGCCCTCCAGGTATCCACTGTTTATGAGTTAATGTGTTTTGAATAAGAAACTACGAATAATAAGAGTTCAGTTGATAGAATTCAAGAAATAGCAGTAAACAGCAGAGTAATAGCCAGATATTTTCAGACTTTAGACTGAGGACAGACCATAAATAGGACCAGCATGTGTCCCCTTGCAGGAAGTCTTGTAACTCTAACCAAACAAGAGTTACATTAAATTTTGCAATGAGCTTAGGAGACTATCATATTATAAGTATAGAGTCCAAACATAATTTCAGATAGGGCCGGCCTCAGAATAGGCAAACTAAGCAGCTGCATAAGTCCTCTGACTGGTCGGGGCCTCGCACAGGACTGTACAATACTTATATTAAAAAATAAAATAGTAGCGAAAGTTGTGCCCATTGTTATTATTAGAGTACACTAGGTTTAAATAAATTAACTAAATTTATTTTTTTCTCTTTTTTCTTTTTTTATTTTGCTATTTAATTTAGGGCCACCAATTATCTAAAGCCGGCCCTGTTGCAGAACCTAATGACTTCATCTATATATAGAGTAGCTTCTTATGTTTTGAACACCCATTTCGGGAACTAGGTCACATTTTTATTTTATTTTTTTATTTGGTCAAGGTTAAACTTACAAAAAAACGGAAAGCAGATTCTTATTCTGCAACTAAAGGACAATAAAAATAGATGTGTTCCTTTGTATTACTACCAATAGTCAAGATTTTATTTTAAAATTAAGTAGGTCACTCCATGCACCTATTTTGAACACAGTTTTTGGGCTTTCTCCTCAGTTGAACAGTGAACACCGGCATGGAACACCACTATGTAATTGCTAATAAATTATATCTAATAAATATTTCTTCATCCCTTATATTGCATTATGGGTAGAAGAATTGCCGGGGAGGTTAAAACAACAGCTTTACATACATGGGTACCAAGAATCTTAAAAACTTCCATATTCTTTGAAAAAACGGAACAAAAATACTGTAACTTATCTAAAATTGGGCATGCCCAGTCCCGAAACATCATTTTTAGCTCCAAACATAAAAACAAATGAGTTATAAACAAAAAAAGCGACCCGTTCAAGGCAGGTGAATTCTATGTGGTGTTCAAGACATAAGGACTTCCTGTAGATCTAATTTATATAAATGTAATAGATCTAGATATAGAAACAACTTACCTAACGATTTCAGATATCCTTAAACTTTAAAAGCGTAAGACAAAATGTGTAGATCTTATTTTCCTTACAGCCAGGCAATTGAAAATTAATAATGACACACTTCCACTTCAGTAAGAAAATATTGTATTAATATTATAACTATACAGAGATCCATCAAAGTCTAAACTAGAAGATGAGATCCAATTTAGATTCTGGACCTAAAACTAGAGATAGAATCTAAATTTAGTCGAAGTTCACTGAAGAGAAAATAATCCACATTTCGCTTAAAATATTCTCCACTATAACGACAACAAACACATTAACTGTAAAATGCATTCTGTAAAGCATAAACTCCGCTAGCGTGCAGTGTAAAACCCCTCTATCTCTTCTCAGCAGACGACATTCACAGGAAGTGTTTAAAAGCACTAATTTCACGAAGCCTCAGCGGACAGTCACTCTTGTCAGTGTTTTTGCGTGTCTGCAACCTCGGCAGTCTGAGTTACCTGCCCTTGCGTGACATTTGATGAAACGGAGAGATAACTCGAATACAAGGCTGTAGTCGCCAGCAAATATGTTTATAGAGCAGTAGATCTATATGTAGACATGTCGTAATGCTGATCGAGTTGTCCAGCCTAATAAATCGATTTTCGCAGCTTTTTAATGTAGATCAAGATATGTAAGAATATTATCATGACTCTGGTTGCTTTAATTTTGATCAAGATATGTAAGAATACTATCATGACTCCAGTGGCGTAGCTAAGGATTTGGTGGCCCGGGGGCCTTGAACTCTTTAGGGGTCCCTGCATTTTGACATTCGACACCATGGCATGAGATAATGTACTTAATAAATATGTAACTTAATAATACATAACTCTGTTTATTTCCCGAGAGTTAATCTGCACGGAAAGAGTTAATATGTGTGGAATACATGCAACAGCGTCACTAACGTATATAACAGCACGAAAACAAGATTACAAGGCAGTGGCTCAATATTTAATGTAAAAAAAAAACAACCTCGGACATTCATTTTGGGCCCCCCTCAAGTGGGGACCTGGGGGGCCTTTCGAAATTTTGACTCCCCCCCCCCACCCTATCTACGCCACTGCATGACTCTTGTTGTTTTAATGTAGATAATGTAAGAATACTACGGAGAGATTAGTTGGTTAGTGTAAAAAAAAAATAAAGCACCCCCCCCCCCCTTTTCAGGTTAACAAGCAGGGTGTCATGTGGCCAGCACAACGGAAAACCCTCTTTACTAAAGTCAGGTCCCCATTAGAATTGGATGGACTCAGGGGCGCCCTAAAAATCCCGAAATAAAAAAAAAATCCCAGTCTTCATAAAGATTTGAACCCTGGACCCCCAGATTCGAAAGTCACTCAGCCACCGCGCCCCCAACTAAATTTACGTACAGCTTACTAACCGGTTCACTGGTAATCCTAGTCTCAAGTTTGACCTTGTCCTTGAATCAGATGTGTTGGGAAACTGTAAAGGGGGAGGGTGAAAAAAAAAAGATGTTTATAATCAGTAATCATGACGTTATCTGTTGACATTGACGTCATTCTGACGCGGGGTTGATGTACACAGAGTTGGTTTAAAGGCCTACTTTCTTTAGTTTCAAGTAGGTGCTGTCTAAGCCACAGATGTATCAACTATATGACTAGACATTCTCTTTAGGACTGTATCAACCAGGGCCGACCCTAACAATTGCGCTGCCCTATGCGAAGCGGATTGCACAGGGCCCAGTCTGTGTAGGATTAAGAATAATATGTGAAAATTAAGATTTTGTATTAGAAAATTAATTTGGTTTCACATTTTATTCATTCTTTAATATTTACTTAGTACAAAATCCTAATCAAAACTACATTACTAGCTATGTATGTAGCGAAGTTAAAATTCTATTTCCTACGCTTAACTCTCCTAACCGACGATACGAACGTTGATTCCACCAGAATGTGGTAAATAATTACGGAGAGAAAGAGTTAATACTATTAATAGCAAGAATCGCCTAATTGTTCAATCTATCTTCGTGAATTAGTGACCTCAAGTCATTCTTGATTATTTTAACCCTTAAAATGCGTGTGGTAGTTTAGCCTCTTAACACCAGAATTGGAATTCCCTTTGGTATGCACTCATTGTGAAACAGCTCAGCACTTTAAGGGTTAATTGTTAATAATATTCTGAGTTCAACAAAGTAGTTTAGGAAAGCAGACTATCTTTCATTAGTGGACTGATAAGCTAAACGTTCTGCCGGGGTTTTGGCGGTATTTGGTAGAATAAGACTTAAAGATGACTATTTGTCTATTTTTCAGGATTTTTTTTTTTTTTTGAGTTTCCATGAGATTTTATTAACTTCAGGAAATTTTATAAGTTACAATGGTACACCTAGAATTTGCGCAGGGTCTATGAGGTCTAGGTTGCAGTGGCCTAGGGCCGGCCCTGGTATCAACTCTGCGACTAGACTTGTTGATGCGAAGTGCACTAGGATTACTCTATTAAGTTTCAAGTACTTGAATTTCCTTTCTTTTTACAATAGCTGTCAATACTTATTTTGTCACTTCTGCTTATATAAAAAAAGGTATTTAGCTTTGGTTGACATCTTTTGATGATCAACAGAGCGATTTATAGGGAAAAAAAAATAAGATAACACACGCGGGAGACTGGAAAACCCCCCATAGCACACACGTACGAAGGTCAACATAATTGTATTCAAATGCGTAGCTTTACGCCTCAAAATTTTGAATAGGTGTTTAGATTTCTTAAGGGAAATGTGTTTATAGTCCGGCTGACTCTCCGCTCTTCATGCAGTAAATGCATTCATATAACGAATTCTTCAACCCATTTCCCCAACAGTACTTTTGGGAAATAATAATACAGTCCAATGCCACGTCGACTTTAAGAATACACACACCCATGTTTATTTATAGGTCTACATTGATACAAACAGATCAACAAGCTTAAAGGGTTGATAGTTTTAGTTCCCGCCTCGCAATGTAGTTTTCACTTCTGTAGTTCTCTTCCAATCCAGACCCCCTCATTTCTTTTTTCACTTTTTTTTTTCGGGCTCCTCCTTACCTATTAATTCAAAGCTTTTCACTTTGAATGTGTCTTGTTTCACTTTGAATGTGTCTTGTTCATGAATGCACAACAAGACGCAAGACACGTTCAGAAACATAAACCGGCACGCTTTCTTAACAATAGACATGTTGGCAGACGTCAACATTTTTTTTTTATGGTTTCCATTTTTTTTACTTGATAGATGTCAGCGACATAGTCTATTTATTGTATGGAAATATATTTTATTACGTTTGAAATGGTTGGTCACTTGCTTACTTTGTGTGCATCTCACAAACACTGATTTGAAGAATCAACCTATCGACATATTAAGCACGCGAAAGAAAGCTGGCACAACGAAGCGCCATGTTAAAACAATATTAGAAAACGTATTTTGGCTAGATGTACGGTACTTACTGATTTAGAAGTAACATTAGAAGTATTTGTTTTGTAAAAGATTTTTGAAATGCGACCATGTAATAGTTATGAAATAGTTTACACAATATACATCTTCCATTCATCCTTCAAAAGTTATACAACCTCTGCCAGAATGTTCATTGATGTAAACCGGCCAATAATTGTTTTTTTATCATTAGGAGTGTAAACAAAAATATAAGCAATAGAGTTAGACGTTATGAATGTTGGTATAAGGGAAAATTACAATAGTATTTTTTGCCGTCATTTAATCCATGCCAAGAGATAGGAAAAGGGACAACAATGTTAAGATCTCATTTAATATAACCTCCCCCCTCTCACCTTTTGAGTGCCTATGAGCTTTTAGTCCGGAGTTTAGTAAGTGCTGGGCATGATTTTTGTGTGTGGAGGCCTTTATCCTGTTCATGTGGATGAGGTGGGGGGCCACGTGTTAAGAAATGGCGTACTCGGAGCGTAGAGCAAAGCAGGTTATATCATTATAAAATCTCCACGCTATTTTAACAGCATGGTTAAGAGAGATGATCTAGAAATAAGCAACCTCTATCTGGATTTAGTCATAGATTTATTTAAGTGATACAGGCATGAAGCGATCTAAATCCAACCCTTAACACAACCGATAATGCTTTGCGCGAAAAGACTAAAAGTACAAAAAAAGAGTCGGCATGGAACGTGTACGCTAGACAAAAAAAGGTTTAAAAAAAAAAATAATACACCTTACGGTGACAAGCATTGGCTCTATATATAGTATTTAGAAGGCAATATGCGTGGTCGAGAGGCTAAGTGCAGCTTGAGCTTGGCTTGGCTTGGCTACCTAGAAAGGGGCTCGAGGTTCGACACCCGACTCGGGCAGAGTTGTGTTTACTGAGCGCCCAAAGGCAGCACGGGAAACCAACTCCTAGATACCCCCTCCCCCCACTGGTCCACAAATGAGATTGGATCAAAAGCGCTTTGAGCATGCTATAAGCATGAAAGTAGCGCTATATAAAAGCTATAATAATATGCCAGAATGATGTACAATGGTTACATAGGATGGTTCTGAAAGAAGTATCAAAGAAACAATTTCGAAGAATATTTGCTGAACTTTTTAAACCATCGGTGGGTATTCAACAAGCTTACAAAGTAAATACAATAAATTAATGTTATTGTTGTGTGTCTACTATATAATAGAGACTACTATGTGTAGTACTTACTATCAGTTGTAGCGATTTCGAAGACGGGGAATAAAGGACAACAACCGAGACGAAAGATAACGGTTTATCTAATGTATATATTACTTCCCTTTAAAGTCGAATTTTGTTTTTTGAACGTGAAATTGGCGGGGCATTTAAAACTAATTGCGAACTGACGTCATTCTCCGAATGGTAAAAAAAACTAGGAGTAAACCCAGAGGATTACCTTAGAGATATAATCTGTGACGGTACGCACCCTACGGCGTACCGGCACCTTTTTTTAATGTGCGGAAAAAATATTAGTTTTCTTGCATTTTAAAGTCATTTATTATTATTTTATTAGTAGTTAAATTTTAGGCAATCCATCACTGTGGCACCTATTTGTTTTTGTTTTTTACAAAAAAAGCTCTGGATATAATCATGTATTTCTATCAATATCAGATGACTCTGAGTAGTCTCATTAGACTCTAGAGCTCACACTTTAGTATTTTATTTGTCTTACTATATTCTTTCCTCTGTCCTGTGGATGAAGTTTCAGATATACTCAGAATGAATAAGTCTTATGGCCTAAGGCCTACGGCTTCATGCTAAATGGAGGCACAAATTCTGTTACATAAGACTGTAGAAAAATAATAATAATATCGACAGTCTAATATTTATCTTACATATTCATAAAAAATCGTTTAGAATTTGTATATTAAAATAAGTCAAGTTCCCCTTTCAGACCTTGTGGTCTATAGGGCAGATGATGTAAAGATCAGAGTTTTTTTTGTGGTCTACGGTTTACGAGGGTGTCATGTGGTCAGCACAACGACCAACCGCCTTTACTTTTCCCCAACTAATGTCATGTACCCATTAGAGCTGGGTGCACTCAGAGGCGCCCAAAGATCTCGGAATAAAAACTCCCAGTCGTCATCAGGATTCAAACCCAAGCCCCCGGTTTGGAAGGCAAGCGCTGTACCGCTCAGCTACTGCACCCCCCGGCATTTATATACTCCGATAATTAAGATGACGAACAAAGTAGTAAGTATTCAAATGTTAATGTTTATTAATGAATACATTAATTACACAGTAAGTTTCTGTGACAAGACTGAAGGCTTTAAAAAAAACAGTGGCAACTAATAGCCAAGATTCTCCAATATTTGGTTGAGTATACGCAGCGTTTGCTCTTGGTTGGGTCTTTCTGAGATGATCCGTTGCAGGGCTTGCTGGAGCAGGGAGGCAGTGTAGTCGCTGCTGCGGGATGGCGAGGAGGTGTAAGGGCTGTAAGTAGAGGTGTAGTACCAGGGGTAGCCAGTGGTGTACTGGTAAGCGTTGGTGGTGTCGTAATACCAGGGGTAGCCAGTGGTGTACTGGTAAGCGTTGGTGGTGTCGTAATACCAAGTGGAATAGCCTGAATATGGGGAATATGTGGTGCTGTAGTACCAGGGGTAGCCAGTGGTGTACTGGTAAGCGTTGGTGGTGTCGTAATACCAAGGGGAATAACTCGAATATGGGTAATATGTGGTGCTGTAGTACCAGGGGTAACTGGTCGAGTAAGGGTAATATGTGCTGGTGTCATAATTGTAAGGGTAACTGGTTGAGTATGGATAATTTGTGGGGCTAGAAGACCAAGGGTAACTCGTTGAGTCGGTATAGCTAGTGCTGTACTGGTAATAAGTCGTGCTGCCATAAAAAGGGTAATCGCCGGTGTACTGGTAAGATGCAGTGGTGTCGGTGTTGTAGCCAGCGGTGGAGGTGTACGCCGGCGGGTAGTTTGTCGGAGACATGAAGGCCTCAGTGCCGCATTTGTTTTGGTAGTTCAAGGAGTAGAGTGAGTAAGGAGTGGAGTGAAGCGAGTCGCTCATACTACCCACACCCCCATCTACGATGTTCACAACTTCATAATTGTAAGCTGTTGCGTTGACGATAAGCTGCAAAGATGACAATCAAATTAACAAAAACATAATAATATTTTGTATCCAAGTTATTTAAATGTAAGAGACACAACGTTTTGTTCTTCCCCCCCCCTCCAGCCAGCTTGAATCGTGGGGGCAGTACAGTAGGTTCCGGGAGGATTTTAAGAATGTAATGAAAATGAAAAGAAACCTATTGAAATAGAATCATTAAACAACTAGCAGTACACACAGACTACGTCCGTTATTTTTTCCCTGGCTATATATTGTTTATAGGTTCGGAACATCCACTTTTTTTTAAAACTTAGAATATACATTTTAACGACCTCCCCCCACCCTCAACAAACTTTCTAGCCCTTGAATTCTAGTATCTGTTACATTGAAAAGCCACCCCCCCCTCTCTCTCTTTCTTTCTCTCTCACCCTTTTTTTTTCACTCAGCGTATCTTTATGTTTTCTCACATAGACTTTTTACTTTAATTTGAATGCCTCTCTTTATAACACCTACGTAAATAATTTCATATGAAAAGTATTTGTGTGTGTATGTGTGTCAAGGAGGGGTGGGGCGATATAAAGTGGGTCGTTCTAGTTCTAGTCAAAAGTCTATTTCAGAGAGCAAAAGAGATGCATAGAGTAAACAAAAGCTTATATTAAGCGTGGCTGTATCAATTAGATTTAGATCGGTCATGTAATTAATTTTGTAATAGATCATCTCAACTAATAATAATAAATCTGTGCGAGTAGAAATATTGTTAACTATTTGTATTTGTTTAGCTCTATTTCATGCCTTTTGATTTCTCAATACGCTATGATCTTCTTCACTAGTTGGAAAGGGGTGGGGGAGAGAAAAAAAACGGGGTATCTGGATGATCGCTTTTTAAATGTATTAATTTTTTTTTTAAGTGAACGACGTGAATTCAAACTTGTGGGCCATAGCCTTCTCAGGCTTCTCAAGTCAAGGCGGTGACCACTCTACTAGTGAAGAGTTTATGAACATGGAAGATTGTAACGTTTTCTATTGTTTCTATTTTTTTTAGATAAGATGTTTTATGAGATAACAAATATTTCCTTAAGTAGCAAAAAAAAAAAAACAAACTCCCGTGGGGGTGCCTAAGGGGGGTGCTAGAGCATCCTCATTGCACTGCGCGGAGTTGTAAAAAGCTCCCACAACCTTGTCACAATCCAGGCGCTGTTCCTCAAGAGGCGTTACATAAATGGTGTGTCCCGTACAGTTAGCCTGGTATAGAAAAGGAAAATTGTGGGTATCTTAGTATACCTGGCCTCTTGCCGCGAGTCTGACCCACCCGCCAGACAAAACAGAGTACACTGTTTTCATACAGGCCGGTGAGAGGGAGATCTTGTTCACTTTTGCTGGCCAAGAGTTCCAAGAGCCGAAGGCTCAACTCTACCTGACATGTTTCAAGAAGAACAAGAAGAAGTATGTATCGGCATTTCATTGCAGGTGCTTTAAGAAGAACATTAAGACCTATTTGTTTATAACTTATTTACATTAGTTTGTCATGTCATATGTTTGTGTTTGTAATGTTTTTACAGCGCCTTGAGCCTACATTTTTGTTTGTTAACAGCGCTTTATAAATAAAATTATTATTATTATTATTACAGGACTATGGACCTGGCCAGCCACAAAGAATTATCAAAAAAATAGTCTCTATAATGCTGACAAATTCATGCAATAAGTTTGAATTGCTCTTCCCCCCCCCCTCCCCCACCAATCAAGCGAGGATTTCATACAGGGACCAGCTCTTGGAAGTCTAAAAAAAAACTCACTTGAAATCCACGATAAGTAGTAGAGCCATCAGTCTTGAAGTCCAGAGTGAAGGAACTATCCGCGGGAACAATGTACTGGAACACACGATCATTTGCCCAGTTCCCACAAAATTTGACTCCGTTGATACACAGGCTGTCGTAGGAACAGGAGGACATCTGAGGCTCAAGATCAAAAGTACTGAAAGAAGTCAACAAAAAAACATTTGAAAAAAAAAACACGCATACTCTCTAACTACAATAGAATTATTTATTTAATGAGAAAAGCAATAATTAGTTTTGTACTGTATTGCGTGTACAATATAATGGGAATGAGGCTTTTTTTTATAGAAAAGTGAGAATCTGGCTATGTGAGACCTAGCAAATAAAATGAGCTAGGTTAGACTGGTTAGACTTAAACATAGCAATAAAGATTATTTATCAATGTAAGATTTAACCTGGCTATAAGCTGGCTGCTTGTTAGTATGGTATGAGTTCTGGAGTGCCGTTTCGATGGTACCAGGTTTAATCCTCGACAGCCGAAATCCCATGCCATTCAGCGAGAGGCTCGGGCTGGGTTGTAAGGATTGTCATTTCAAAAGAAACTCTAAACACCTATCACAACGTGAAGCCTCATCTATTACAATTTAAGACATCTTCTATTCTAACGTAAAGAATTATCTAAAAATAACTTGAACTCATCTATAGCAACCTAAAGCCTCATCTATCACAATGTAAAGCATAATTTAACACAACGTGTAGCCTGATGTAACAAAATTTGAGGCCCCATCTATCAAACCTGAAGCCTCATCTATTACAACTTGAAACTTCATACATAACAGCGTAAAGCCTCATCTATCAGAACGTGAGGCCTCATCCCCACAATGTTACAAAGCATGAATACTCATCTATGACAATGTGAAGCCTCATCCATAACAATATGAAGCATCATCTTTCACAGTATAAAGCTTCATCTATCACAAAGTGAAGCCTCATTTATCACAACGTGAAGTATATCTATCACAATGTGAAGCCTCTTATTTACCTACTTGAAGCCTATGACACTCTGAGGCCTTATCTATCACAGCAAGTAGTTTTATCTATGACAACGTTAAGTCTCATCTATCAAAACGTAAAGCCTTATCTTTCACAACTTGAAGCTTCATCTATGACAACGTAAAGTCTCATCTATCGCAACTTAAAGTCTCATCTATCACAATATAAAGCCTCATCTATCACAACGTAAAGCATCATCTATCACAACATAAAGCCTCATCTATAACAACGTTAAGTCTCATCTATCACAACGTAAAGCCTCATCTGTCACAACGTAAAGCCTCATCTGTCACAACGTAAAACTGTGTCTATGACAAGATATCATTAAACAAAAGGATGAAAGATGTGCAACTCACTCGATTCTGATATTGAGAATGACAGGCTGAGATAAAGTCTTGAAGGTGATTTGGCATCGTGTGTTGTCCAGGTAATATCTCTCTGGAAAGTTCGGACTGGTCACTTGAAATTGGTCACCAGGCACAACTAGAGCTTAATCGGCTACACAAAGCTGCACGGGTCTGAATCCGAAGCCATACTAGACAAGGAAAAAAACGGATAATTCATTATTACCAATTGTTATCTAAAATGTAGATGAAAATCCTACATATTATTCAATTGTATTTTAAAATTAAGTCTTAGTATATTAATGCAATTCTGTAAAGTAATTTAAATATTTTATTATATTATTGAGTCTACACAACTCTAATGGATACCAGACATAAGTTGGGTAAAAGTAAAGACGGTTTGTCGTTGTGCTGGCCATATGACATCATCGTTAACCATGGGCCACAGAAACAGACGAACTTTAAATCATCTGTCCTATACATCGCAGGGGTCTGAAAGGGGGGATCTTAAATTTTTATTTTTAAATGCACAATAATATATAATAAAATCCATTGTATTAATTAATATTTTTACTATACGTTGAAATTTTTATTTGATTGTTCTGAATTCATTTTCTTAAAAATTACTTTTTTTTTATCCATCTTTTATGCTTTTATGTCCAAATTCTTTTGTCGACCTGTGGGCGGGGGTATTTTGGAGAACGGTTTCTAGCTGCCCTTCGGGCGCTCAGCAAACAGAATTTAGCTCGAGTCAGGATTCAAACTCAATCCTCATTGATACGAATACAAAAAAAAGTAACTAAAGTAAAGAAGCTTTTAAACAGGGCAAAGGATAGAGAGGAATGGAAGAAGACGGTCTACAAGTCTTGCTTGGTGCCCCAACGGTTCACAGACTAAGGGATAGGTACAGGTAACAAGTAAAGTAAAGGTTACCCATTCAGACTTTGAGATCTATAGAGGCAGATATGTTTCTATGACCAACAGTTAACGAGGGTGTTATGTTGCTAGCACAATCTGGATTCCACTTAGACTGACGTCATGCGCACTGTTGATAGTCTGTGCGTTGATAAGTATAGATGTTGATGTTGTATGCGTTGATAAGTATAGATGCTGATGTTGTATGCGAGTTCGTTAAAGACACAACAACAGGTTGAACAAGGGAGATATACTAAATAAATCATAGCTGACAACTTCAAACACTTTAATACAGAATAAAAGGGTCGTCGTCTATGGCGTCGTTCCTCCTTGTCCGTTACTATTCTGTCTTCATCCTACTTTTTAATTACTCGTCACTTCAATACGAAAAACCCAATTTAAATCAACTTCTATGTGTCTTTTGTCATTACAGCATCATGACCTCTCAAGACTGCGCCATAAAAATGTAATCCTTTTTTTAAAGATTTACAACTGAAGCGAATGTTCAGATAAAAATTTAAAAGAACAAGAACTTTTGAATGAGAATTATACTCAATAAGTTGGTTAATAAATTGAAAAACAAATTAACTATGAGCCATTAATATTGTTTGCTTTTCACCTTCATAACCTTTTTTTTGCGATTTCGGGCACCCATCAGGGAAGACAAAATCTTTAATGAAGAAATCTGTGACCTATTTTAAAGACATACCTCCTCCGATGTATATAAAAAAATATTTTAAAGTGGTTTATATGTACACAAAAGCTGCTTGAATAATTAAATAAAAAAAAAAATTCACTTTCAGAATATACACACACAGAAAAAGCGGTTACACCAGAAATTTGAAAGATATAAAATATGATATTGGATTTTCAATATCTTTTGTAGTTTTAGCGATAAAACTTGACAGACGGACGTACAGTCAAACCACACAAAATCAATACCAGCTTTTCCCATTGCGGGGGCTTAAAAACCAGTAAATAGACAAATCAGTGAATATAACATTAAATAAATATAAACAATTAAAAATTGATCGAAAAAAAATGTAAAGGTATACGAAATAATCTATATATATATTTCTCAAAAGACAAGTTCAAAAGTTCAAACAAAAACAAGCAACAACAAGCAACAACAAGTAAATAGGGAAGATCCCATGGCGCAGCATGCGGTGTGAATGGAAATTGGTGCATCCCAATCCGCACTATTTTGTGAATGAAAGTGGTGTTTATATAATTCTCTTCTTCTCAATTTTTGTCATAATATTAAAAGTATTTCCAGATTATTGTTTCGTAAGACTATTGAAACTAGAACATCAATACACAGAGTATACTCTCAGGTTTCACTTTAGAAGTACTTTAATTAATATCACAAATTACGCACATTCGTTCATTAGACATGATTACGAAAGGTAACTCATCTCTCTATTCCTAGACCAGTAGATCTAGATCTAAAACTCGAATTCAACTCTAAGATTATAGAACTTCTCTTCGCAAATATAGTTTTATGCTTTAGCACATGAACATACTAATTATAGTCCATTTAATCAAATTAACATTCAAATTTGTTTTTCTAAAGCATTGTAACATGAGTGCAACTATATTCTTAATATCTCGTAAATTAAGGTCAATTAGCCATTTTTAGCTCCATTCATAGTATTTTTTATTCATGAATTCACTTATAACAAGTAAATGGGAAGATCCCATGGCGCAGCATGGCGTGAATGGAAATGGTGTATCCAAATCCGCACTATTTTCATTCCCCAAATATCATAGACATAAATAAATAAAAACTGGAAAAAGGAATTAACTTCATAAAACTTGATTTAATAATTTATACACCTAAAAAATTAGCACGGGTCCAATGAAAGTGCGGGACCCACTGCATATGGTCGATTATGTTGCAGTGCCTAAGGCCTGCCCTGGAAAATAGCGGCGTATGCTATTCCGCCGGTTGACTAGTACAATATAATGTATAAAAAGAAAATAACTTTAAAAATCTATTTTTAAAATTCATGTTTGTATGTCCACTTTCAAAGTAAAATTGCTCTACATAAAAGACGCGCTCGGGTTTAACGGTTGTAGCTCATTAATCAAAATTGACCTACTGAGAGGCCTCCTCCACAAATCTAAATTTATGCTAACACTAACCTGCCTTGGTTCAAGAACGCGAGCACTTGCCCACACCAGCAGACTGCTCACCACAAGGTAGACTCTGAGCTTGAGCATGGCGGCGAGTCAATGAGATTCGACAGGGGCAATCCGCACTTTATTTATATTTTCGGTGAATATCATGACAAGACACTTTTCTCGTCAACACCTGTCTGTGTCTCATAAAGGATTGAGTGCAACCATATGACTTAACTCCGATACTCTGTATGTAAACTTATTAATTAATTAGAACAAATGCACTAGATGGTCAAGTACTTACTCTCAGAAACAAGGAAAAAAAATAGCTTTAAAATATAAAGTCTAAAATTAATAAAATAAAAAGTGATAATTAAAATGGAAAAGTAGTTATTCATATTTACTATGGTTATGTGGCATAATGTTATGCAAAATATAAGAAATACTTTTAAAAAAAACTTTTTTAAAAGGGAATAATTACATATTTACATCAATTTATCTCAATATTATAAGAATATGTTATTACCACTGTTTTATAAACTATTTGGGTTATTGATTTATTGATTCATACGTTAATTTCGACAATGAATGATTGTGCAAAGTTTCATCATGATCCGTAAACAGGAAGTGAGAGAAATAAAGTGTCAACATTTGTACGAGACAGACAGACAGAGTGAATTGATATAAGCTTTTGTACAAATAAATATATAGATACAGACTTATAGAGTGTATATATGTAGGCCTAGTGTAAGAAGGAGAGTGAGGTTGTTAAGAAGAACTGTGTGTTAGAAACTTGGTTTTTATTTCAGAATTTGTGAAAGTATCTTTTTTTTTAATTAGAGTGGAAATAAATAATTTCGAAATGTGATTTACGAGATGTTTGATCTGTAATTGTAACTTCAAGATTAAATTTATTCAACAGATTCTCAATAATATAAAAATATTTTTTTAGACTGAGAGAATATTGTGTTATAAACAGATACTTTCCCTTCTCTTTCCCCCATCTCTTTCTTTCTTTCTCTCCCTATTTATACTTTTCTGTTTGTTTCCTGTCTCTGTCTGTATAGAAAAAGAAAGAGAGAGAGATAAAGAGAGAGGGAGCTGACAGCATCAGTGCTTATTGATGTGGATTTAGGATTCACAAAGGAGATTTTCATGGTAGACTAAACAATGTCAAGCGCGCTGAAATAAATGTCACTGTTGCCTATTAAATAAAAAGTGAGCCCTAATTTTAACAATATCTCAATGCGTTACATTTGATCTTTGCATCAAGTCTTTATTACAAATAGTTTCAAGTCTTAGAAAAAGACCTCCATCTTGAAATTATTTTGAGCGATAAACTGAAGAGTTAAAACATGGAACTATACTAATGGCATAGACATAAATAAATATAGACTATGTAATGTAAAAATTGCATGATATTCAGTCATAGAGATTAAACAAAATTTATAGACATAAAATAAAGTACACACAATTTCAATTCACAAATTTTCATTTCAAAAAACTCTCTTATTGGCCAGTCTATATTTATTTATGTATATGACTAATGGTAAAAAAAAAATGATTTCGCAGTGCTTAAAATGTACGCAAAAGATCCTATACTTAAAAAAACAACAAACAAACAAGAAATAGTACTATTTTAAAAACTTATATTAATACACTAATCTCGGACATATATATAATTCATTTGCATCAGTCATGTAACTATACTACAAATGAATCTAGACCAACAAGAACAAATCTGTGCAATTAGAAATATTTTCACCACTTGTTTTAGGTTAGCGCTATTTCATGCTCTTAGCTTTCTCAATACGATCCTATTACTGTGTGGACCAGTTTGTAAAAGGTGGGGGTGTTAGGGGGTAAGAAGGGGGCATCTGGGTGAATGTAACCGTGGTCACTTTTAAAATGCATTTATTTCAAACAAAGTTGAACGACCTGAATTCGAAATGGAGGGCTTACAGCCTCCTCAAGCCTACTGAAGCTAATACACTGACCACTGTGGGTATGAAAATAGAAGGTTTATTTTTAGTTATTTGTTATTAGTTTTAAACTTTAAAGTGGCGACCTATTTCTTTCTAAAATGTATAAAAGGGAGTAATTTAACTAACACCACCACATCAGTTAAGCACAATTTCTTTCCTTTGTTCTATAGCAAACAAAATAATTAATTTACAATAATTAATTAAAAAATCGGTAATTTAAAAAAAATTGATTTTGGTTTTGCCAGGTAAAAGAAATAATTTTGTAAAATTTCAGCTTGATCCGAGATAGGATGTGGGAGAAATAACGTGTACAAACTTTTTACCAGACAGACAGACAGAGTGAGTTGATAAAAGCTTTGTAAAACCAGAGTTTATCAGCGATTCCTTTATTTTGTAAACCGGATACACCAAAAAAGCGAGCTATTTTTTTTTCGCCACGTATGAATATCTGCGATAAAGTTTCTAATATTTTCTTTCTGAACTAGACAAGCGGACATTTCTTTGGAAGCACTGCAAAACCATTTATTACAATATAGATTAAGACTTTAAATATTATCGATTCATTGCAGTCCTGACTTTTCCTTATGATGTCGTAACACTATCAGCAGATAGATGCAGTCATCAAGACAATATGGGATAGTGTTTGTCAATCTTTAAAGTGCATATTTCGAATATAAGTTTACAAGATTTCACATTTCTTTTCAGCTTTGGATGCTTTCGATTTGTGGATTTGTGTGTTTTACCTTACTTGTGCTATGGACTTAAATGTGAGGTATTAAAAAAAAACGTATCACATTAATATATGTATAAATATATTGTTTGGTAAAAATGAGTACTTTTTATATATCTACCACAATAGTAATATCATGTATAAAAAAATTGATTTAAAGCTTTAAAATGAAGCAAATTACAGAATAAATTAGATTCTAGATCCATCTTTCTCGGGTATAGTTTTGTTTTCGTTAAAGATCTGGTGACAACATTCTAGGCTCCTCCCATTCCGCCCATTTATCTCCAGCATGTCAATACGTCATTGTTTCTAGTTCCTATAGTTGGTGTCCGTTAGTTCAACATTTGAGTGTCAACTTCTGACTGCTCTGTTGACACTCTTTCTGAACAGACCAGATGATGGCACATGATAACGTGTGTGTCCGAGGACAGCTGGCGACATATTATCATGTCATTAGGATCCTCGTCAATTATATAATGACCTAATGTAAGAGTGCAATATCCGTACTGCACTGGTCAGCTTATTGAGGTCACCATGTTGAAATTACTTTTCCTTGTCGTCAGTAGCTTGTTGGTCTGGTCTAGCGCTCGAGTTCTGGACTCCAGAGAGGTAAGTTCTTGACAAACTGCCGTACTGTGAGAGTACAGTTGGACCATACAGCTGTGAGGTTAGAAAATATATTCTTCTCCACTCTTTAGACAAACACAATTTAAACAAAAAATCGTAATTCGAAAAGTTATCATACATTGAATTCTAAACGATACGAAAAAGAACTCTCTAGAGAGAAATACGAGAAAGAAATTTGTGTCTGACAGCATATATGTTCCGCCCGGAACGAGAGGATCTATGTTGGAGGCTAAAATATCATTAGAGAAAATAATAGCGTTACGGGACACTGCCCCATAAGTGCATACTTACCTGGTTTTGATTAAATCTTGACCTTTGGCGAGACTGTCATGTCTACCAAGAGTGTCCGCAGCTCTGCGGGAGACGCATCCGCAGAGTCACTTGACCGGTAAGGGAGATATGAGGTACCATGACAAACAGCAGAGTATCTGGCCAGGGCACTACGAGGGGCCTTAGCCTTTCTGTCCTGTTGCCTATGGGAGTTTATCTAGGAGAGAGTTGAATGATATCATCTTTCCATTCAAATGCATTACAATGTTTTCCACCAATTTTTTTCACAAATGCTTCTTTTTATGATTTCCATTCTTTTGCGCTGTCTTGAAATTCATAGCCTACATTACTTATTGTCATTCTAGCAACATACCGTATGGCATTCAAAGGTAGAATTTTAAAAAAATAATAAAAAGATATTACGTTTTAACTCAAACTCAAAGGTGGCTCTTAAGTTTCTGCTGTTTGGTAAGCAATGCAGATTCAAAGGTATGCTAGCGCGACTATTACTGGCTTGACAAATATATAAGTTTGCGATCAAGTCAATAGATATCGAAAGTACAAAACGAATCATGGTTATAAATATTTGTAAGAATTCATATTTAAATAATGCAAAAAAAAAATGTAATTTGTTATAAGCTATCCCGAGAAGATCAAAGTCTAATCATAAAGTCGTAGTAGAGACCTAGAGCTTGATAATCACATAGGGAGATCAGTTGCTCTGCTCTGCTATATATGAAATTTGATTAACTTTCGCAATGTCTTTAGTCCTATGGTAGCCCCCCTCTTCTGTCTCTAATTTAACTCTAATTCATAATAAAACTATTTTTTTCCGCACTCCCTTCAGACGACGCCTTCACAACTGAATATTTGCCTAGACAACGAGGCACAATTGAGCCCTGGCTCTTCATTGGAGATCAAAAGCCCAAACTTTGACTATGGCTCTTACTCAGCCAATACGCGCTGTCACGTGACTCTAAAGGCTGGCTCACAGGACCTTTTACTCACTCTTAATATCAAGTAAGTAACGAAATATGTATACAATAGTACAGAGTACGTTAGATTAGATACTCGAATCTAGATAATGAATAAAGTTCCCCTTTCAGACCTTGGGTCTATAGGGCAGATGATGTAAAGGTCATCTGATTCTGTGGCCTACGGTTAACGAGGGTGTCATGTGGCCAGCACAACGACCAACCGCCTTTACTTTTCCCCAACTAATGTCAGGTACCCATTAGAGCTGGGTGGACTCAGAGGCGCCCAAGGATCCCGAAATAAAAATCCCAGTCTTCACCAGGATTCGAACCCGGGACCCCCGGTTCAGAAGCCAAGCGCTATAGCGCTCAGCCACCGCGCCTCCCAGATCATGAATAAATATGAATACAAAGTACATTGTGTCACTTTCATGTTTTATCTGTATCTACTGAAACCGGTACCGGTCTGTCAACTTGTGGAGCTTTCTCTACTATTGATTTGGTAAAGCGGTCAGAGTAATAAAGTTCAGCCTGTAAACAATGGCGTGGGACTTATGACTGTATTTATTGAAACCGGTACCGGTCTGTCAACTTGTGGAGCTTTCTCTACTAGTGATTTGGTAAAGCGGTCAGAGTAATAAAGTTCAGCCTGTAAACAATGGCGTGGGACTTATGACTAAGTGATGTACACGAACAGGTTTTTGTGCTGGTTATCTCTCTTTGTGGTACAGAAAAACAGCTTCAGGAATTCAAACGCGACCAATAAAAACATTTATGCTTTTTGGAACTTTTGGGCTTCCATAGGAAATAAGGGCAGATCCTTCCGAAAGAATCTCAATAACTTCGCTCGTCTACAGCAAAGGACAATGGATAACCCAGTGATGGTCAAGTTTGTGCAATTTAATTTTTAAACGTGAACTGTTTTGTAAACCGTAAACTTACTTTAGTGTCTTATGTGTTATTGGCAATGTAATCTCTTCA
>JADKLZ010003044.1:23446275-23458754 GCA_021533235.1 Biomphalaria straminea | reverse complement strand
TTTTTTTTTTTTTTTTTTTTTTTTTTTTTTTTTAAAAAAACAAATTTTTATTTCTATAAGTAAGCTTACATTATTTGGTACTGTTAATAACAATATAAATACATATATTTTAATCGAAAACATGTCAATAGAATGAATGCATACAAGTAACAAGTAATAAGCAACAGATGTACAAGAAACAGTTTAAAGATCTTTTCTCCAGTGATAACAATATGTTTGTAGATTATACTACTTGAACAAAGGGATGAATATCACGAACATACTTTCTCATACTTTTGGTATGTTTGTAGATTGGTGTCATTTAAAATTTTTGGCTCTCCCTTTTTGACAATTTTTCATTGTCTCCCTTGAGACCAGGGACACTACTCCCTCCTCACCAAGGTGACAATTCCGTCTGTTAGAGTCAGAATTTGGGGAGTTCTGCTTCATTTTTGAAAAGTCTTCATTCTGACGTTAGTGTTGTGGGGTGGTAATATTTCAGTTCTTAGTTCCGTGATATATAACTGTGGTGTACGTGTTTTGCTTATAATGTTTGACAGTATGATATGTAACAAAATTTCTTTCTAAGTTTCGTTAAATGTAGATATAGGAAATATGTAACATAGATAGGTTAAGGATAAAATGCAATAGCATAAACAAACATGGTTCTAGAGTCAGTGAAATGTTGGAAAATTTTCTAAACATTCACTTAGTATAATACTATAAAAATAATAATAATATTGTAATTCATTGTTTTTATGGAATAGA
Organism: Biomphalaria straminea; assembly: GCA_021533235.1. Classification (NCBI taxonomy): domain Eukaryota; kingdom Metazoa; phylum Mollusca; class Gastropoda; family Planorbidae; genus Biomphalaria; species Biomphalaria straminea. The sequence goes on along the minus strand of JADKLZ010003044.1, from coordinate 23,458,007 downwards.
TGATATGTCCAAATTGTCTGGCGATTGTTTTATTCTTGTAATCACCCTTGGGACGGATCCTAGTTCTCCAAGCGTTGTCCTTGTACGTACGTTAGTTCAAAAGTAAAAGAGTTCTTTTCTCTTAGATCACGTGTACAAAGGAACGTAACCAGGGAAAAAACAAATTAGTCTTGTAGAGGTGTTACTTCTCGTCAAGAAAAAAACAGTTCTTGGGTAATTTTCCGTTAAAAGGGTCCTTACACGTTTACGTGCTCACATAAACATTAATTAATATATTACTTAATAACAAATTAAATGTCACCGTAAAAAAAAAAAAAAAAAAAAACAGAGCTGGGTTTAGCAAGTTTGTGAAGTACATTAATTTAAACAATTTTAACAACTGATATTATCTATTCTATGTTCAATTATTTTTCTAAATATTAAGTCTAACTTATTGGGATGTACAGATATATTATCATGAACAACTTTAGTTATACTGCGCCAAACTAGACTTCTGTATTCTGAAACTATTATTAAATTAAATATATGAGTCTTTTTACATATTATAGGTAACTTGTTTAGAACAATAGCTAAGTTAAGATTAACATTACATTTACAATTTGCATTCAAAAGGTCTCTCATAGTACTTCTGACATTCTCGAACATTTTACATTGTCAGAACAAATGATTTTCATTGTTCCCATTGTCTGCATGACATAAGGCACATGTGTGTACATTTCTCTTCTTAAATTTAATTGGGGTCATGTTGAAAATTAGCCTGTAGGCCACCTCCCTCGCTTTGTGTGTTATGCTTTTGTTGTGTAAGTGCGTGAATGTGTCTGTATGTGTGTTGACTGTTATTCCTAGTTTTCTCCCCCACTTTATTCTAATTTCTAAATTTTCTTTGAGTTTGTTTCTAAGTGCTGTGTAGATGTCTTTGGATGTGTGGTGTATTAAATGTTCATTGTTTTGTAAATGTCTAGCTAGTGATCTGTAGAAAGGGTGAGTGTGTGTGCCGAAAAAATGGGGGTAGTTGTTTTGGATGGGAAGAATTTTGTTTAGCCTCAGGCCGAAATAGTACAAGGTTAAGGGGAATTTTTCGGGGGACCTAACTACTTTTCCTAAATATTTTAACCTTTGTACTTTTATTTTTGTATTCATGTCTTGTAGGCTAATCCCCCCTTCTTTTTTGTCTTGAATTAGTGTGTTGTGTTTTATGTTTGTGATTGTATTTCTGAAAATGTATTTCCTAATTATTTTGTTTATTTTGTCTATGAAGTTGGGAGGTGGCTCTACAGCGTTGGTCAGGTAAAGGACTTTGGGTGTAATTAAGCTGTTGGTTAAAATGGCTCTGCCAAAAATGGTGGATGATGTGTGTCGAAATAATTGTAAAATGTTTTTTGTCTTGTCAATAATAGCGTCCCATTGTTTCGTCACGTAGTGTGTCGGGTCTCTGGTCCACACGATGCCGCATATTTTTATTTCTGTCTCTATTCTAAACCCGTGAGTTTTGTTTGGGGGGACCTCCCACCTCCCCAGGGACATGATGGAAGATTTGGAAAAATTAATTTTGGACCCGCTCGCCTTCCCAAATAGTGTAAATTTCTCTATCATCTTTTTAACATCTTTTTCTGAGGTGGGAAACAGGGTGGTATCATCTGCATATGCTTTGATTTTAACTAAGGGGGTGGGGCCCGGGATTTTAATGCCTACTATTTCTGAGTCTAATCTTATACTTTCTAACAGGGGTTCCAGGCAGAGGGTGTATAGGAAGGGGGATAGGGGACACCCTTGCCTGACTGATCTTCTTATGGGGACCCTATCACTAAATTTTTGGTTTATGATCAGTTGGCTTGCGGCATCTGTGTAGACCAATTTGATGTATTTTGTTAGTGTCTTGTCTATGTTAGTCTTGTGTAGTACTTTAAAAAGGTAGTCGTGGTCAATTCTGTCAAATGCTTTCTCTTGATCAACGGACATGAGGGCTGCCTTTAAGTCCTTGTCCTTGCAGTAATAAATAATGTCTCTTAAAAAGTGGTTTAGTTCGTCAATATTCTTGTCAGGGTTACTGCAGTATTGGTCTTGTCCTATTAGGAGTGGGATTATGGGTTTTAGTCTTAGGAAAATCATTTTGGTCATAAGTTTGTAGTCTGTGTTTAATAGGGAAATTGGTCTGAAGTCGCTAGGTGAGGTGTTATTTTCGGGTTTTTTGGGTAGTAGAGTAATGTATGCGAGGTTAAAGTCTTTTGGTGTCTGTCCTTTCCCTAACATGTCTGTGTATAGTTTTATCAGTAACGGTCCTATTTGGGGGAAGAAGGCTTTGTAAAATTCGTATGTTAAACCGTCGGGACCTGGGGATTTGTCGTTTTGGGTCATGTCTAGGGCAGCCCTCAGTTCCGCTAGAGTGAAGGGTCTGTCTGCGGTTTCTTTGTCTGCGTCTACTATTGTTTTAACATTGTTTAAGAAAAAATTCTGTGCGTCTGCTGCTGTCGGTTCTTTCTTGTATATTTCTCTAAAAAATTTGCAAAATATATCATTTATCCGTTTGTGGTCTTGTGTTTCTTCTCCGTCAGTGTCTTTTATTGTTGTAATTGTCCTGTCTTTCTGTACATTCTGTTCTGCCGATAAATATAGTTTGTTTGGTGATTCCGATAAACTTGGGTACTTGCATCTGATTTCTGCCCCTTTATATTTATACTTATATATGTCTTCTAACTGTCCTTGTAGTTCTATTTTGTCAATGTCGTTCGTTGTTGTTTGTAATCTGTCTCTAAGTCTTGTCTCTTCGTGTTTTAATTTTTTACTTTTAATCTTTGCTAAAACTATCACTTGTTGTTTAATGGACTCTTTGAGTACCGGCCACATTTGTATAATTTCCCCTTCGTTTCCCTCTTCTCCTATGCAATTCTGGATCGTGTCTGCGATAGATTTTTGGATTTGCGGTTCTTCAAGCAGACTTTTGTTAAATTTCCAAAAATTTCGTTGTTTTTTAACCTCCTTATTCTCTCCCCCTATTTTAACTAATACTCCTTTGTGGTCTGTGTAAGTCAATGTCTCGTCCAGGTGTTTTATTTCGTTAATTTGAATGTCATTTGGTGTGTAAAAACGGTCTAGTCTAGTCTCCACTGGGTGTGTGCTATGTTTCATTGTAGTATCCTTCCCCTTTGGGTACACTCCCCTGTAAGCGTCCCCTATTCAATGTTGAACTTTTATCTCTTTGAGATAGTCGTTAGTTTGAGTTTGGGTTTGAGGGGGTGGACCCTGCGTGTTCGTGTGTTTCCTGTCTAATTGCGTTTCTATGTAGTTGAAGTCCCCACCTAATATTATTTTTTCCCCTACGTGTTTGCTGTGTAGCTCTTCGCTCAGAGTTTCAAAAAACAAAGGCCTTTCTGCACTCTGAGCTGGAGCGTAAATGTTCACTAGAGTGTATGCGTGTTTTTGTGATTCTACCTTAACTATGACTACCCTACCGTTATTTTCTGTGTATGTGTATGTAACCTTGAATCTGTTAGATGTCTGTAAAATAGCTGCCACTCTTTTATTCTGACCTAAACTAAAGTACCCACCCGCAAAACCCATGTCTGATGTGATTTTCATTGCCTGGTATCGTGTGTGCGTGTTTGTCTCTTGAAGATATATGAAGTCTGTTTTGTAGGTGTTGGCTAAGTGTACTAAATATTTGTGTTTGTTATTTAAGCTTCTGATATTTAGAGAGAGAATTGTGATGTCTGCCATGTCTGCGTGTGGGTGGGTTGTTGTGTGTGCGTGTTAACATTCTATCGTATTCTATGAGTGCGTGTTTGTGTGTGTCTGTGTGTGGTCCACTATTTTGATTTGCTTTTTGTGTTTATGAACTGGAGTGTGTGCCAGGGTCTTCCCCCTCATCTATGATCAATTGGCCTGGGGAATCAGGAAACTCCACTTCCCTCTCTCCCTCCTCTCTCGTTTCGCCCTCCTCCTCCACCTCTACCTCACCGCACTGGCCGTCAGACAGTGAAGAGGAGGAGGACAATAGTGTCCTCTTTCTGTTTATTTGGGTCGGAGTGTCAGGCTCCGACCTTACTTTTTCTTCTGGTTTAAGTCTTTTGTGGGAGTTTGACCCTCCCGCGCTCCCTCCTCTTTCTACCTTTTTGGGGGAGGGGGCTGATTCCTTATCCTTACCAGTTCCTCCCTGCCCATCTGAGGCCTTCCTCCTCCTCTCTACTACTTTAAATCCTTCTTCTTCCCCTGACCCACCCTCATGGGTACTTTTTGCACTCCCTCCTTTTAGGGCCGTAGCGTATGATGTTTTGGGGGGTTCTGGGATCTTTACCCCTTCTTTTTTATTACCCCTAGGGGTGGTTCTGGTTGGGCACTGGTTTGACCAATGGTCCTCCTTCTGGCAGTGCCAGCACTGTTGTCTCCTCCCCGGGGTTGTAATTAGAACTCTGTACGTTCTCGGGTCATCCTCATACTTCAGCCGGATGTAATGAGGCAGCTCGGCTCCCTTCCTCGGTCTGATCCAGCTGACCCACTTGTCTGTCCCATCTATTTTGTGGGCCTCTGCTTTGGAGCCATCCTCCGCCATACTATTGACAATTTCTTCCATTTTGGATTTAGAGATGCGGGGGGACACCCAGTGGAGGGTGATTTTGATCTTTTCTTCTTCCAGGGTGGTCACCTCCACCCTGAAAGTGTCTTCCTTTCCGAAGGTTCGGCCCAGTATCTTTCCCCTCACCGCGGGTGAGGAGACGCCGAGAAACCACAAATACGGGTTCTCGAACCGGTACAGGGGACCCACCTCCTCCGGCCTGAGCCCCAAGGCGGCAACGATGGTCGCCATCGAGGCTCTGACTGCCCCCTGTCCGGATAGTTTGAGAAGAAGGGTCCCCGGAGGATGGACGAGGCCTCCCTCCAGATCCTTCTCCTCAATCGTGAATGTCTTAATAGACATGTTAGTAAACAACAAAATTAAGAAATTAAAAAAAGGTAAACAGAAAATGAATAAAAATAGTGTGCTCCTTGCACAGAAAAACACAGAACAACACTTAATATCCAAATAGAATCGAAACACAATGAAGAGTAACGAAATCTAAAAACATCCAACGATGAAAAGCAACACCTCTTTTATGAGTTGATTACTTTACGAGTAAATACTGGTATGTTACTCGTATGTTGGAACAAAAAAAATGTGAAAACATGTGCAGCATATTAGATTATTAATTGTCTTAAAGTAGGTTTCATTTATATTGCATACTAATTAGGTTTTTTTAGCTTTAAATACTGTTTGCATAAAATATTTTTAAAAATTAGATTTTGAGCTTTTAGAAAAAAAAAAAGTAGCCGTTGCATCAGAACTTTGAATGCTCTATATTATCGTGATGTCAGATTTTCATTTTCTCTTCTACTTTCTGAGCACTAAACGGGACGGACGGACGGACGGACGGACAGACAGACAGAAAGACAGACAGACAGACGGACAGACAGGCCACACAAAACTAATAGCGTCTTTTCCCCTTTCGGGGGCCGCTAAAAATCAAATAAAAATTAAACTTTGTCTATTTTGAATCAACTTCAAAGGGAATTCCAGCATTCGACTCAAATTGTATTTAGTAAAGAGTTAAATAAATTAATACACTTTCATGTATGCACATTATGAGCACAACCTTTAGTTAATTGAGCTGGTGTGTAATAGAAGAAACTGGATAGTAAAGTATACACTGGAAAGGCTGCCTGCAATATTGAAGAATAACAAGAACCTAATAGAAAAATAAATTATAAGGAGATTATAAATAGAAAGAGAAGTTATAAAGACATTTTAAATAGAAAGATATATTATAAAACTAGTTGACCGGCGGCATAGCATATGCCGCTATTTACCAGGGCCGGCGACCGCAGTGGGGCCCGCATTTCATAGGACACGCAATTTTATAGGACCCGCTCTAATTTAAAGTGTAAAAATTATTAAATTAAGCCATTTTATTACTTACAACAGATTCCCCGCGCCATCCTGTCGATTTAACATCCCTATAATTATTTGTCTGATTTCTTTTAAAGCAATAGCTTAACAAACACATTTTTAACAAAATATAGTTATTTATAACGCTGTTAACCATCAAGCTGTAAGGGAAATAAGTCTTTGGCATATGGTTGAACACAATCTGCAATTACAAACACAATAGCACACTACAGACTGAAAAGATAAAATATAATTTTTAAAAAGTCGAAGAACAAAACTCCACTTGTCTCTCTAACCTTGCTAATGCTTTTTTTTCCCCACCACAATTGTTCACAAATACTTGTATTAAAGGTCTTTTGCAAGTCAATGGATTTTTTTTTTTTTTTTTTTTTTTTGTTTTATTTTTTTTTTTTTTTCCTGCGGGAAAATTTTTTTTTTTTTTTTTTTTTTCCAGTTTATTCAGATAATACGTTCGTTTACAGAAACACACAAGACAAACAGTTTAACTTATCCACATCCGGATTACATGCAATTCAATTGTATGTGAACAGTGAAACGTGAGAAAATAATAATGTGACATAACATTATTAATTGTCCTAAGTTAGGTCCATAGTACTTTGTATAACACAGGTTACATAATTTAACAATTCAAATATGAAGAAAATAAATTTGACAAATTATCTACAAGGTTTTCCATAATATGTTAAATATATAATAAATGATCGTCTCCCATTTAAAAAGCCTTTCTCTATTTTGACAATTTTGATTGTTTCCCTTTATTTATTTATTATTTATTATTTATTTTACAATTACACAGCCTGACAGGGCCGGTCCTAGCGATAGCGGGGCCCTATGCTAAACGGATTGCGCGGGGCCTATTATGGGTAGGGATAAGGATAATAGGCCTACATGAAAATTAAGATTTTGTATTAAAAATAAATTCGTCTTTGCATTTTATACATTCTTAAGTAATTACAAAATCACGATCAAATTTACTTTATGAGCCTTGTGTGTAGCGAACTCATACAGTAGGTCATCAAAATTCTGTTTCCTACATAGATCACGCTGAATAGCAAGAATTGCTAAATTGTTCAATCTCTCTTCGTGTATTGTTGACTGTAAGTAATTCTTGATTAGTTTGAGGCGCGAGAAGCTTCTTTCCCCAGATGCCACAGTTACGGGTATTGTTTAAAAAATTCTGAGTGCAACAAATTAAAATGGGAAAGCAGTGTACCTTTCATTACTGAACATATAAGCTAAAATTTCTATCAGGCTTTTGGGTGGTATTTTGTAGACTATGCCTTAAAGATTCCATTTCATCTGCTAATTCTCGCCCACATATATCTGCTGACTGATGGTCTGCTGATGACTCGAGCTTTCTCGAGGCTCCCGCCAAACTTTCGGATGTCATCAAGCTGAAGGCTCTTGAAGCTGTCAAGAAACCCAAATAGATTGTGGCTTGATTTCAGCTGTTCAAGTCTCGGCTGCAAGGATTAAGTTGTAGTGTTCACAATTCTGGTGAAGCAATCTATCCTGTAAGTTGTTGTACAAGTCCAGGTTTGGTTTGCAATGCACTTTAGAGAAATGTCTACCAAATTTTTTTCGGAAAATTCTCCAAAGTATTCTCAGGTGGACCTTTTTGAAATAGATAGTAAATACAAGATCTTTCCATTGTATTCTACCCACATTGCAGGCTCACCCATATTTCTCTATAAATCGACATTTCGCCCATTATCTATAACTACATGTTGATCAGTTGTTACGTTTATTGTCTTCTTCTCTTACGACATTCACCACTGCAGTTTTCGTATTCTTCATAGAAACTGTTTCAGTTGTCTCACTACAAGGGATTATGTTCTCATTTTCGGGTTTTGATCGTTTTAAAAACGTATGTAAGTTCTTAGCTGAAGCCTCATTGGCTTTCTCTTCTTTTTCTTTTCCCAGCAGATACATATTTTCTACCAACATCCCTTGACCTTTTTGGTCATTTTCTATTACATCTTTCACCAAAAAACCTGCTAAATATCATCTCGATCTAGTAGACCTCCATCGTTCTAGTATAGTCTAATAGTGACTGATATTTTATATCAAATCTGTCTATATTTAGATCAAGACCTACGTAACATTTTTATTCTAATTCTAGATGTGGGTCTCTAGATCTAATAAAAATTCAAAAAAAAAAAATCGCTTTTCATTGCTTTATGTCTTAGTTTATGAGATCGAGATAGATTTTGATCTACTTTTATATGCCAGTGACTATAAATGTAAATAAAGTATTGGAACTTTCGGTTTCGGTTTCAATTCGCCCTATTATTATATTTTTATTTTAATTTGAAAGCAGACAATGCTTTTTTTTTCGCGTAAGATTGATGTTTTCCATATAACAAGTTTATCTAGTTTTCTGGAGATTTTAATAATAATTTCCACGACTTTTTCGTATATTTTGCATCATCATGCAATTAGACATATTCTTAGCGCGGGGCCTATGAAAGCGCGGGGCCCACTGCGGCCGCATAGGTTGCAGTGGCTTAAGACCGGCCCTGCAGCCTGATTACATACAATTTGTAGTATGTGTTCCTGTTTCATAGCTGTGGAGGAGTGTAATAACATTAAAACATTATGTAACTATATTATTAGTTGTCCTAAATTAGGTCCAACTTATAATGCTTAGTAAATATATTTTTCCTCTATAAAGGATAGTAAACATTGTTTGTGTGAGAATAAAGTACATAAAGGTTACATAACTAAACAATTCAATTCTGAAAAAATAAGTTTTGTCAAAGTATCTTTCAACGTTTTCACAATGTGTTAAACATATGATAAATGATAAATGATCGTCTCCTCTTTAAGAAGCCTATCTCTGTTTGACAATTTTTGCTTGTTTCCCTTGGGAATCGGAACACTGCTTCCTTTTCACCAAGGTAACAAACATGTCTGATAGAGTCAAAGAGAGAATAGGTTTTAGGAAGGCAATGAAACTTCCGAAACGATCCCCAAGTGTGTGAAGAAGGGAAAGCAGGACAGTCCGGGAAATGATACTGTTACAGTAGATTAATAGGGGTTAAAAAAAATAAAAATAAATAAATAAATAAATAAATATATATATATATATATATATACACACATATATATATACACACACACACATATATATAGACACATACATACACACACAAATATAAATAAATTCTTTTTTTTTTATTTATATATACTTATTTATATGTAAATTTTCTTTTTTATTTTTTTTTTTGATTAAATTTATGTACAAATGTTTGTTTCAAATTTGGTAATTACTACCAAAATTACATACAATGTGAGCGATATGTTTCCATTGGGTAATATGACAAGTGTGACTAATAACATTGAAACATTATGTAACTATACTATTAATTGTCCTAAATTAGGTCCAACTTATAATGCATAGTAAATATATTTTTCCTCTATAAAAGATAGTAAACATTGTTTGTGTGTGTGTAAATAAAGTACATAAAAGGTTACATAACTAAACAATTCAATTATGAAAAAATAATTTTTGGTAAAGTATATACAAAGTTTTTCACAATGTGTTAAATATGATAAATGTCACCTAGTTTATTCACTTCAATGTTTAGGTGTCTAGAGGTGATAAAGACAAGGAGTCTCAAAGTGGGCACCAGCAGTCTTGGCAGGCACAAGGGGATAACTGTATTTCTTGAAGTTGATGAATGGAAGCTTTGGTTTGTTTTGTATGAATTCGGCATTGCAGACGTGATAGCTCACAGAGTAACAAGTGAGGGTCACGCCAAATTTGGGCACTTCCTTAAAGTTATTATCAGGGCAATTAGGGATAGTGCCTATGAAAACATTCTGGTCAGCAGCATAGAACAGAACATCACAATCTGGGGGGTGAGACAAGTCCTGGAACTCAAGCTCGTTAAAGTCTGCATTCTCCAGCTCTTTAGGATGGTAAGTCTTGTGCCCCAAGAGATTCAGCTTCTGCACGTGGATGACGCCATTGTGATCCTCATCGACGATCCAAAGCTTTTGGTTGACTATCTTCCCGTCAGTTGCGGTCTCGTAGTAAAATGTTAATTTATCGGGAAACGCCTCGAGGCAGACAGGCTTCCACAAGTGAGACGACTCGCCGTGGTCAGACTCGCCATTGTAGACGTCATGACTGACAAAGTAGTCGCTGAGTACGGTCAAGAAGCGGTAGAGATTTCTTGAAGGTTGCGATAAGAAAAAGATATCAGACCCACACATTGGGAATCTATTTTTCTAAATGTATATTCTTGTAGTCTCCCTTGGGACGAGGCGTTGGCGTTGTCCTAGTTTTTCATTCATTTTGTTTTAAATTTGTAGTGGTGTGACTTCATTATTTTGAGACGGTCGATGGATCGGTAGTTTGTATATTCTTGTAATCTCTCTTAGGATGAGGCGCTGGTGTTATTGAGTTTCTTCGTCATTTTTTAATTTAGTAGTGGCGTGAGTTCACCGACCAACAGAATGTCAATGTTTTACAGCTCTGACTTCCGGTAACCGTAGCTCTAGTACATGCACCTACTACTGAATGGGGTTTCGTTCAGGAATGACAAGATGAGAATATGTATTGATCCAAAAGATCTCAGTAAGGCACTCAGACGGGACCATCACTCGTTGAAAACTTGGGAATCAAATCAGCGCCAGAAAAAATTACCAAAGGATTATGGATGCAGTGTTTCTAGGTATTGAATGAGCGTATTTCATCCTGTACTACATTATAGTAGCTGGTAGAGACATTGAGTGACGTGATAGCATTTTGAAACAACTCATGCTACAAGCAGAAGTGTAAAATATCTAGCTGAATTTGACAAGTGTAAGATAAGGCTAAGCACTTTATATGAGTCATATCTTTCCAGAGAAACTCTAGAACAAGACCGAGCATAAATAAAAACTATTGTTGACATGCTTCGATTAGCGGAATACAACCTAAAGTTGAAGTATGACCAATGCAAGACAAAGGCAAAGCAGAGTATCTTATAAGGGTCATATCTCGTCATAGAAAGGTTAAAACCAGATCCAGCAAAAATAATTTAAAAGATGAAAAAGAATTTGAATGTAATCATGAATAAAAAAGAGGAGTTTCGAAGAGTTGAAACATCTTTGTACAAAATCTCCAGTTTTGGCATATTGTGATGCCAACAAGAATGTAGAGATAGAATGTGATGCCATTACGGAAATCATTTGTAGTGGTGTGAGTTCACCGAACAACGGAATTTCTTGTCGGTATAGTAAAACTCTTACTTCCGGTAATGGTAGCTCCAGTACATGAGCCTATTGAATGGGATAGCTCCATGATTGTTTCGTTCAGGAATGACAAAAGTGAGAATATGTATTGAACCAAAAAAAAAAAAAATCTCAACAAAGCAATCTACGGGAACATCACCCGATGAAAACCTAGGAATCCACTCAGCGAATCAAATCAGCGCCAGAAATTTACCAAAGATAATTTAAAAGATAAAGAAGAATTTGAATATAGTTATGAACAAAAACAGAAACATCTTTGTACAAACCCTCCAGTTTGGGCATATTGTGATGCCAACAGGAATGTAGAGATAGAATGTGATGCCGTTAACGATGGATTGGGAGAAATATTATTACAGGAAGGTCTTATAATTATATACGCACCGAGCGCTTTTATAGACACAGAGACATGATATGCCCAAATTGAGAATGAAATGTTTTCAATTGTGTATAGCAAAATTATTTACAGTTTGTTTTAAATCGTTTTTGTTTTTTTTTGTTTTTTTCTTATTCCCCCTCTTCTTTCTTCCCCCTTCCTTCCTTCCCCCGTGGA
>JADKLZ010003044.1:23429371-23446175 GCA_021533235.1 Biomphalaria straminea | reverse complement strand
GGGGTCTTCGAATGTATAAAGGGATAATTTTATCCTCAAATCCTATTTTTAAAAAAATAACTTTAGTGCATATTTTATAACTTTTCTAGCCTATTATGTATAATCAATCTGTATATATGATCTAATTGAATTAGGTTTAGGATTTTGTTATCATAAGTAGCTTTTAAGTACGTGTTCCATACAAGCATCCTATACTCTGCTAATGAAATCAAATTCATATCTTTAAATTTTTTATTTTTTGACTTGGGTACTTTGTTTAAAAATATTGATAGATCTATGTTAACTTTGGCATCACTGTTGGCATTTAGAATGTGTGACAGAGTTTCCCTCACAATGGTGAAATTTGAACACTCCCCGAACAAATGTTTTTCCATTTTTTTATTTTCTACCCCGCATAGTTTACATGTTTGGTTCTGGTCTGCTTTGTCCTTACCCTTCTGCTTTATTGGGGTCATCCCATAAATTAGCCTGTAGGTCACCTCCTGAGCTTTCGGAGTTATGTTTTTATTATGCAAATGCGTGAATGTGTCTGTGTGTGTATTGACCACCATTCCTAATTCCCTCCCCCATTTTATTCTAGGCTCTAAATTTTCTTTAAGTGTATTTCTTAGTGCTGTGTAAATGTTTCTGGTTTTGTAGTGTATTAGATTTTCATTGTTTTGTAGGTGTCTGGTTAGGGATCTGTAAAAAGGGTGGGTGTGGTTGCCGAAATAGTGAGGTGTGTTGTTTTGAATGGGGAGGAGTTTGTTTAGTCTAAGTCCCAAATAATATAAAATTAAGGGGAAGTTATTGGGAGACCTAACTACTTTCCCAACAAATTTTATTCTAAGCGTTTTGATTTTTGTGTAGATGTCCTGTAAACCTATTCCTCCTTCTTTTTTGTCTTGTATGAGTGTTGTATGTTTTATACTCCTTATTGTGTTTTTGAATATGAAATTTCTGATAGTGGTACTGATGTTACTTATGAAATTAGGAGGAGGTTCTACAATATTTGCTAAGTAGATTATCTTCGGGATGACCAAGTTATTTATTAAAATAGCTCTCCCAAATATGGTTGTTGCCATGTATTGAAACATTTTAATCACGTTTTTTGTGTGGGCCAGAATCTCCGCCCATTGTTCATCGCAATGGTGTGCTGGGTTACTAGTCCACACGATGCCACATACTTTAATTTTTTTTTGTATTCTAAAGTTAAAGGGGATATTGGGGGGGATTTCCCACCTACCCAGTCCCATAATGGAAGATTTATTAATGTTTATTTTAGACCCGCTCGCCCTCCCAAATAGTGTAAATTTTTCTATGATTTTAGCTATGTCTTTTTCTGAGGTGGGGAAGAGTGTGGTGTCATCTGCATAAGCTTTGATTTTGACTACGGGAGTTGGGCCGGGGATTTTTATTCCTATAATTTCTTTGTCTAACCTGATGTTCTCTAACAGGGGTTCTAGGCAAAGGGTGTATAAAAGGGGTGATAGGGGGCAACCTTGCCTAACAGATCTTCTAATGGGAATCTTGCCGCTTAGTGTTTGATTTATTATAAGTTGACTTGTGGCATCGGTGTAGACTAGCTTTATGTATGTTATCAACGTTTTGTCTATGTCTGTCTTTTTTAGTATTTTGAATAAGTAACCGTGGTCAATCCTGTCAAATGCTTTTTCTTGATCGATAGATATAAGGGCTGCTTTCAAGTCTTTGTCTTTACAGTAATATATGATGTCTCGTAAAAAGTGGTTCAGTTCGTCTATATTCCTTCCTGGGTTACTGCAGTATTGGTCTTGTCCTAGTAGGTGGGGTATAAGGGGCTTCACTCTTAAAAAAATCATTTTGGTCAGCAGTTTATAGTCTGCGTTTAGAAGGGAAATGGGTCTAAAGTCACTAGGTGTTTTGTTGTTTTCAGGTTTTTTTGGTAATAATGTGATGTATGCAAGATTAAAATCTGTAGGTGTCTGTCCTGTTTCTAACATGTCGTTGAATAGTCGTAATAGTAGGGGTCCTAATTGGGGGAAAAAAGTTTTGTAGAATTCATATGTCAAACCGTCTGGGCCAGGGGATTTGTTGTTTTGTGTTGTGTCTAAAGCAGCCCTCAGTTCTTCTAATGTAAAGGGTCTGTCTGTTGTTTGTTTGTCCGTTGGAGGTATTGTCCGACAGTGCCCTAGAAGTATGTCCTGTGCTTCTGCATCTGCCTGCTCCGCACTATACATGCTGACGAAATGTTCTTTGAAAATTTCTACTATTTGGTCACTGTCCTGTATTTTGTTCCCTTCTTTGTCTATAATGTCAGTTATTATTCTATTTTTGTGTGTATTTTGTTCCACAGCCAGGTATAGTTTGTTTGGCCCTTCTGTTATTTGGGTATTTTTGCATCTTATTTCGGCCCCTCTGTATTTGTAGTTGTATAACTCTTCAAGTTGTGTGTTTAAGTCTATTTTATCTATTTCATCCTGCGTTTGACTAAGTAGGTTTTTGATTCTGTTCTCTTCATTTTTTCTCTTTGTTTGTTTGACTGTTGCTAAAATTTTAAATTGTTGCTTAATTGAATTTTTTATTAGTGTCCACATTTTGGTGAGTTTGTATTCGTTAATTGAAAGGTCTTGTGTTGTTGTTATAAGAAGTTGGCTTATTATTCTTTTAATTATTGGGTCTTCTAACAGGGCGTTATTTAATTTCCAATGGGATTTTTTCCTTTTTTCCTTTTTATTATTTTTTTTCCAAGTTCTAAAAGTACCCCTTTATGGTCTGTATAATGTAGGGTATCTTTTAAATGTGTCACATTAAATATTTCGGTGTCGGTGGGTGTGTAGAAACGGTCGATTCTGGTTTCAACCTGGTAGGACCTGTGTATTAATGTAGTTTCTTTGCCATTGGGCTCTAATTTTCTATAAGCATCTACCAGGTGGAAACAGTCAACTATTTCTGCCATGTAGTTGTGTGTTTCTGCTACCGGTTGTGGGGGTGGGGACTGTGTGTGTGTGTATTGTTTGTCTAATTGGCTCTCTATAAAATTAAAATCCCCTCCTATTATAAGTTGTTCTCCTATGTTTGTGTTTTGTAGTGTGTCGCTGAGGTTTTGAAAAAACTCATGTTTTTCTCTCCCTCTTTGAGCGGGTGCGTAGATGTTGACTAGTGTGTATTTCTGTTCTTGTGAAACGTGTACTACTCGTACTACTACTACCCTCCCACTATTGTCGTTGTAAGTGTGTGTGATTTTGTATCTATCGGATGTTTGCAGAATGGCTACCCCCTTATAGTTTCTTCCTAAGCTAAAATAGCCTCCCTTGAAACCCATATGTGCTGTAGTTTGATTTGCTTGATAAATTTCGAAAATATTTGTTTCCTGAAGAAAAATAAAAACAGGTTTATGTTTTCTAGCAAGATGTATTATATATTTGTGTTTATTATTTAAACTGCGGATGTTAAGAGTTAAAATTTTGATATCTGCCATGGTTGCGTGATGTTGGGTTGTATATATGTATACATATATATATATGAGTGTGTGTGTGCGCGTGTATGTGTTTGCGAACATTTTATGAACAGTTTTTATTGACTTGTGTTGTACTGTGTTTGTTTACTGTGTGGATTTGGGACTTTCCCCCTCTTCTATAACTAATTTAGTCGGAGAGTCGGAGAAACTTTCCCCAATCACCCCTTCTTCTTCTCTCCTCTCTTCTTCCAACCGAGGGTCCTCATTTGACCTTTCGGGCAGCGTGTCCTCGTTATGGCCACCGTTATGGTCGCCTGAAGAAGAGGAGAGCGATCTTTTTCTTGTGTTTCTGGCTGGGGAAGGTGGAGTTGAACTACCCCCCATTGTTTTCATTTTCTTGGGGTTTTTATTCCTATCGATAGGACTTGTAGGACTTGTAGGGGAAGGAACCCCCACCTCTTTTTTCTGTGTTGGTCACGACTCCATCCCTTTTGTGGTTTACCACCAGAGTAAACCCATCTTCCTCTAACCATGTGTCCTTTGAATTTTCCTTTTGTGTGTTTTGTGTGTTTTGTGTGTTTTCTTTGTTATTTTTATCTACTACCTCCTCCCCTTTCAAGACTGAGGCATAGGTACCTTTGGCATTATGTTCCTGTCTTTTATCAGGGATTTTTCCCTTCCCTTTCAGGGCGGTCCTGTTTGGACACTGGTTTGACCAGTGTTGGTCTTGTCCACAATGCCAACATTGTTGTCGTCTCCCCGGAACGGTGATGAGTACTTTGTACACTCGGGGGTCATCCACATACTTTAAGTGGATATAATGAGGAACCTCTGTTCCTGTTCTAATTTTTAGCCAAGCGACCCATTTATCAGAGTTACCCAACTTGACTGGCTCTACCTTGTAACCTTCCTCACTGAAGGATTCGAAAATTTCAATGATTTTGGTCTTGACAATTGTGGGTGCCACCCAATGCAGGGTCACTTTGACCCTTTCATCCTCAATGGATGTAACATCAATTTTAACGGTATTCTCTGTACCAAAAGTCTTTCCCATTATACGGGTCCTCACCCTTGAGTTACTCGGCACTAAGAACCAGACGAAAGGGTTCTCGAATCTATAGAGAGAACCCACTTCGTCAGGGGACAAATTTAAGACAGTCATGAGACTAGCCAATGAAGCCTTAACAGCCTCTTGCCCCACCAACTTGAGCAAGAGAGTACCGGAAGGATGAACCAAACCACCTTCCAAATCTTTCTTTTCAATAAGGAAAGTTTTAACTGACATGTTGTATAAAGGAAATTGAGAACCAACAGAAATGAGTAAAGTAAAATAGTAAAAAAGTAAAATAGAAGTAAAGTGAACGAGTGAACAAAAACTATTAAATGTTTAGAATATAAACAATATGTAGTGTGTAAAGTGATTACCAAAGAAAAATTCCTCACATCACCACTAGTAATCCAGAGAATAACACAAGAGAAATTTTAAACCAATAATCCAATAATGAATACAAAAATGAAAATACAAACACAGAATCTTTAGAATAACATAACTAGAGACCGTCCTGCACGGAAATCTTTAGTAAAAGGCGAAAGATTTACACGATGTGCAGGAAAGCATATATTATGTCTGGTCTGTCAGACTTTATTTAGAATACGAACAACCAGGAACCAGTCAATGGATTTTTTTCTAAAGAATTATAGAGTATTTGCGCTCTAGAAAATTTTCTCTTTGACTATTAAATACATAAGTAATTCGAGTTTTAAATATGGTTCTAATTTTTCGCATTTTAAAATAAGTAAAGCGAATGCGTTAAAAAAATTATTAATGGAGCTAAAAATAGAAATGACCTCTTTACTTGTTGTTGCATGTTGTTGCACGTTTGACCTCTTACTTTGAGAAATAATATATAGATAGATTATAAATAGAAAGGGAGGTTATAAAGACTTTATAAATAGAAAGAGAGATTGTAAAGACATAGCACATAGAGAGAGAGATTATAAAATTACAAATAGAAAGGGAGGTTATAAAGACGTAAGTAGAAAGAGTGATTGTAAAGATTTTGCACATAGAAAGAGAGATTGTAAAGACATTGTACATAGAAAGAGAGATTGTAAAGACATTGCATATAGAAAGAGAGATTGTAAAGACATTACACATACAAAGAGAGATTGTTAAAACATTGCACATAGAAAGCGAGATTGTAAATACATTGCACATAGAAAGAGAGATTGTAAAGACATTACACATAGAGAGAGAGAGATTATAAAGACATTGCACGTAGAAAGAGAGCTTATAGACCACTATGAGATTCAAAAAGAAAGAATTGAATTTTAACGACTTTTAAAAATATCACTTTTTGTGTACTAAACAAAGACCCAGATAACGCAAATGTACCAAAGAAAGTATGTTGACTAAAGAAATAGTTTTAGAAACAGATTTTTTTCTTGAACTGTACAATATCGTATCGTATTCTGTTTGAAGAAGGAGGGCCTAGTAAAGTAGTATCCTCTGAACTTATCTTTCTAACGTATCTTTCTAGTGGCTCACCACTTCTCTCGTGCTCTCTTTACGAATATCTTTAGTTCTTTCTTCCCACCCCTCCCTCTCTTTGCTCCTCTCAATTTCCTACCTTCTCTCTTTTTTTTCATCCTTCCCCCCTCTCTTTCACTTTCTCTATCGCATCAACACCTCTCTCTTTCCCTCAAATTTTTTTTTTTGCCTTTTTTTTCTCCCTCTTTCTTTCTTTTTTTTTCTCTTTACTCCTCTGACTTTCTGTCTATCTTTCTATCTCGTTTCTGCTCCATCTTTCTCCTGTTTTCTCTCTATGTCGTTCTCATGTATCTCTTTCTTTCCTTTAAAGTTTGTCATCCTCTCTTGCCTGCTGCTATTTTCCATATTTTTTTTTTTTTATTTCGTTTTCGGTTTCACTTATCGATTGTCTCTCTCTTCATTGTTCTCTGTTTATGGTTTACCTCTTTTTTCCTTTAGGGCCGTTTTCATTTCGTTTCTGTCTTCCACTTTTGCTCTCCTCTCTTCCTTTCTCTTACATTTGTTTTCTTTTTTTTTTTTTTTTAATTTTCTTTCCTTAACTCTTTCTCTCCTGACTGACGATACCAACGTTGATTCCATCAGAATGTGGTAATTAATTACGGAGAGAAAGAGTTAAATCTGTTACGTTCCATACTCTCTTATTCTTTTTCTCCTTCTTTTTATTTGTTCTTTTTTTTTTAATTTCCTTTTCACATCTTTACCATTGAAGTTTCTTTCTTTCTCCTCTATTTTATAATGAAACCAATAACTTTCCTTTTTTTTTTCTATTCCCTTCTGTTTCACTCTCTCCATCTCCCCCCACCCCCTGTATGTGTCATTCATTTCTTTTCTCTCTCGGTACTTTTTTTCTTGTCTCTTTTTCTTGCCTCATCCTCTTTGTCCATCCTCTTTGTCCATCCTCTTTGTCCATCCTCTTTGTCCATCCTCTTTGTCCATCCTCTTTGTCCATCCTCTTTGTCCATCCTCTTTGTCCATCCTCTCTCTTTTTTTTTCAATTTCACTCTATCACTTATATATCTCTATTTCCCCTTCTATCGCTTTCTCTCATTTATCTCTAGTTATCTTATCTTATCTTATACAGACGTTATTTCAAAAAAGAAGACAATTACGTCCTACGCATTTCATGTGTAAATCTAGTCATGGATGTTAATCAATGATTTAAATTCTGATAAGTCTTTGGTTTTTCTGGCTGATTCAGGCAACCCATTCCATTCTCTAATGACACAAGGGAAGAAGGAGCACTTGTACTAATCTGTTCTAGCGTATCTTCTTTTCTTTATTTTTTTCCTTTTCTCTGCTGGGCATAGAAATCAAGGAAAAAAAAAACATTATTTGGATTAGATTTAAATCATAATACCTACATAACTCAGTTGTTCTATTGAATGTTATCTACCCATAACATGGTGGTAGTTCAGGCGTTATTTTATTTTTAATGCAGAATTTGAAATAATCTGAAACTAACTTTTTTCTAAACAAACGCGATGATACATTTTAATAAAACAATATATACAGCTTTTAAATTATCTTATCTTATCTTGTATGTTACAGTCCGGGCATGCTACCCTGCCTCATAGTGGCGCCCGGGTGGAAACGACCGTAGGAGGAAACGATTAGACTAAAGGGTAGCAAAACAAGACTCCCGTGGGGGTGCCTAAGGGGGTGCGAGAGCATCCTCGTTGCACTGGGCGGAGTTGTTAAAAAGCTCCCACAACATTGTCACAATCCAGGCGCTGTTCCTCAAGGGGCCATTACATAAATGGCGTGTCCTGCACGGTTAGCCTGGTATAGTCTGACCCACCCACCATACAGAATAGAGTATACTGTTTTCATTCAGACCGATGAGAAAGAGCTCTTGTTCACTCTTGCTGGCTTAGAGTTCCAAGAGCCAAAGGCTCAACTCTACCTGACAGTTTCAAGAAGAATATGTAACAGACGTTACTTAAAAAAAGAAGATGATTACGTCCTACGCGTCATGCAATTAGTCATGCTTATTAACCACATGACCTAAATTCTGCCAGGTCACTGGTTTTCCTGGCTAGTTCAGGCAATCCATTCCATACTCTAATAGCGCTAGGGAAGAAGGAGTTTTTGTACAAATTTGTCCTAGCATATGGCATGAAGAGTGTGCCTTTATCTTTGTGTCTTTCAGAGTATTGTATTAAAATTTTGTTTTTGTATTTGAGGATCTTGGTTCAGTGTTTTATGTATAATTGCTACTTACTTTTAAGTCTTCGATCCTGAAGGCTTTCTAAATTTAGTGATTTTACTAAAGGTGTTACTCTAGTCAAATGTAGCCTACATATTAGTTTGTAATTAATCTCTCTACTCTATTTTGTGTCTGTTCCATTTCTTAATGTTTTCTTGAGATGAGTGGTCCCAAACAGAGGATGCATATTCTATTATTGGCCTAACCAAGGTTAAATAACATTTTAGTTGTATGTTCTTATTTGATTTATAGAAATTTCTTTTAATAAACCCTAATGCTTTGTTTGATTTTTTTTATAGTTTCATCAATATGGGATTCCATGACAGTTTTTCATTTATTATAACACCTATTTTGCGTTTTTAGTCTGTGTTACTGGTTTGCCATTAACTCTTTCTCTCCTAACTGACGATACCAACGTTGATTCCACCAGAATGTGATAAATAATTACGGAGAGAAAGAGTTAATAATATAGGTGGAATTAATTTGTTTTACTTTCTTTTTTTACTACTCTTAATAGCAGACATTTTTTTTTATTCTGGGCGGAAAGGCATGCTCCAATTTGATTTCTATGTTTTGTAATTCATCTAATTCTCTTTTTAAACTATAT
Source organism: Biomphalaria straminea (assembly GCA_021533235.1). Lineage (NCBI taxonomy): Eukaryota > Metazoa > Mollusca > Gastropoda > Planorbidae > Biomphalaria > Biomphalaria straminea. Next base: position 23,437,393 of record JADKLZ010003044.1, on the reverse strand, counting down.
GTGTCTTTTGTTGTTTTTATTGTCCTATAGGTTATGCAATCGTCTGCAAATAATCTGACTTTTGTTCCTGGACTAATCCAATTTGGTAAATCGTTTATGTAAAGTAAAAATAGTAGTGGACTTAAGACTGTTCCTTGAGGCCTGAGTTTACTGCGTCTACTGTATTTGGAAGCACAAATGAAATAACGATTCTTTAAACAAGATAGAACACAATTAAAATATACGGCGTTCTATCCTGCGTCTCTAGCTTGTTCCCTCCCTTTTCAGCTTACATATGAATCTATTCAGAATACGCAACCAAATTAAGCGCCCACCTTTACTTTACCCCAGAAAAAACACACACACACACACACACACACATACACACACACGCACACACACACACACACACAAAAACAAACAAAAAAAAATCTTTGTTTTGTAAATGTGTTTTGTTTGAGATCCTATCGCTTATGTCTCTTTTTATCAATATTGAGTGTCAACTTTTGACTGCGCTGTTGACATTCTTTCCGAAATGACCAGATGATGGTAGACGATAACCTGTGTGTCTGAGAGCAGATGTCACGATATCATTTCATTAAGACCTCATCAATTATATAAAGACTTCGTGCGTGAGTGCGCTATCTGTACTCCACTTGTCTGCTTATTATGTCCAACATGTTGAAACTATTTTTCAGCGTGGTCAGTTGCTTGTTGGTGTGGTCAAGCGCTCGAGTTCTGGACTCCAGAGAGGTAAATTGTATAGAAATTGTTTAGCAGAGGGTAGAGTTTGTCAAAACAGCTTTGATATTAGGCTAAATATTCTTTCCACTGTTTCAGACATCCTAAATAAGAAGATCCTTACTTTCATCGTAATAAGACAAAGAATTACACTTGATCAGGGGTTCGCAACCTGTGGATCGCGAACCCTCTGGGGGTCGATTGACGATTTACCAGGGGTCGCCTAAGACCATCAAAAAATATGGATTGTTATTTCTACTCATCTGTTGCTATATGTGTGTGTGTGTTGGGAGGGGTCGTGGCAGAATGGTGGATTGTACAAAGGGGTCACCGAGCTTAAAATATTGAGAACCACTGCACTAGATGTAAAAAAACAAAAACTTTTCTAGAAGAAAGTTCCGTTTCACATCTTCCTCATTCTGTTGAACCGTTCGGACATCACACAAGATTTGTCGACCGTCATTCTTCATTCTTCTTTGTCTATTGTCTTTCAACGGCATGCCCGTCCATTCTTTATGTTGTCTTTCCATCGCCTTTTCCTGCCTGTCTATTTTTCCTGGTACTGTTCCCTGAAGCAAGGTTCTTGAAAGCCCCGAAGACCTTGTAATATGGCCATAGAGTTTTCAGTTTGCGTTTTTTTTGTTTACGATAGTTAGCAGGTCATCTGGGGTCCTATCTCTGTAGTAACCCTGTCTTAAATGTCTTCGCTTGTGTCTTTGAATGTGATACCTAGGATCCTTTTGTAGCATCTCATTTCCATTGCTAGGATCCTCCTCTCTAGCTCTGCAGTCATAGCGTATTATATTTATGTAAATTTAATATACGCTATTTTTTTCCCCAATTCTTTGTGCTATATCCTGATTACTAACCAACAAAACTTATTGTCATTATTGCCATATAATGCATGGCAGGGGCGTAGCCAGTGTAATGAACACGACGAGGATTGTATTAATATGATTGATAACTCAAATGCAATGAAGAAAGAAACGCCTCTATATTTTCTCCAACAACAACTTAAATAATACTTCAACTTTCTTATACAAAACAATTCCTCAATGTCAATCTTGAATATATACTTATATTAATGACTTCTATTAACATCACTATCAAATATCACTTCACTTAATAAAACTCTTATTAACGGAACCGCTAGTAGCATTTCTAACTTTTACTAAGAGAAGACCAAGCGTGGACCTTCGATCTACAAGAACAACTACTGTGCGAAGACCTAAGCGAGGACCCCAACTAACTCACTTTCCTCTAATTTATACATTTTTTTAATCGTATGTTCCAGAATCATAAAAACGTCTCAGATAACTATTTTAGTATCCTTGACCTTCTAGAAGCTGACGTATGCTATTTTTTTTCCTAACCTCTTGCTTTATTGGATACATAAAATTAACTTGTTTACGCTGGACAATAGCATTGGTTGAATTCGCTTCTAGAACTTGGTCGAAAAAAGGTCATGAACTCGTGACAGCCAGAATGGATAGGTATGTTGGTGTTCAAACAACCCTCCCACGAAATGAAACATATTAGAGTTAAACCATCACTTGCCCCAGAGCAGCCCAAAAAGGGGGCGGGGGTGATCTAAAAACATTCTTCTATTGAAAAAAAAAAGAAAACAACAATCACAATTTTTAGGGCGCCCCTGAGTCCACCCAACTCTAATGGGTACCTGGCTTTAGTTGGGGAAAGTAAAGGCGGTTGGTCGTTATGCTGGCCACATGACACCTTGCTCGATAACTGAAAAGAAAGAAACAGATGACCTTAACATCATCTGACCCATAGATCGCAAGGTCTGAAGGGGACACTTTTACTTTTTATACTTTTTAACCAAGGAGGATTTCGAGTTTAACCCCCTCAATTTTTTTTTTGGCAACCCCCCCCCATTCTATATAGAATAAAGGCATACATAAGTGACCAGTTAATTATTTGAATTTTTTGTATTGATGTATAATTTCCCATTAAGATCTAACTTATAAGAAGCCTTTTTTTTCGTGCTCTCCCTTCAGACGACGCCTTATATAATGAATATGTGCTATGAATTCGAGGCTCAAGTGTTCCCTGGCACAATACTGGAAATCAAAAGTCCAAACTTTGACCGTGGTTTTTACTCAACCAATACACGTTGTTACACACCCCTTAAGTCTGACTCACAGGACCTTTTACTCACACTTAATATCAAGTAAGTAACAAAATATGAAAAAAAGTGGGGGCAGGACCTTTTACTCACTCTTAATATCAAGTAAGTAACAAAATATGAAAAAAAGTGGTTGCCTATTGGATTGGATCTGCAATTTCAAGCATTAATTAGCAAAGTGTTTGTCTAGCGTTTAGTATAACAACCACTCGTTTCGATACTAAAAAATAAAATGTATAAGCTAACATAAAAAGAAAAAAAAAACTCTGAACGTTCTAAAAATTTAAACAAGCATCAAGCGACATAATAAAAAGTAGCATTTGCATCAGAACTTTGAATGGACTAAAATATTAAGATGTCGGATTTTCACTTTCTTTTCTAGTTTACGAAAGCTAAACGGGACGGACGGACAGACGGATAGACATTTCACACAAAACTATTGGTCTAAGAGAATTTTACTTGTCTCTATATGACGACTGGGGATGACCGATAGGCCGATTTTTTAACTTTTGTAATGAGGAGCCCGAGGCGTCTACCACACAGCTTGGAACTTACCCGTTGCTATAACCAAAGTGATTTAGATTAAAGAAATATGAATAAAAGTAGGCCTAAATAAGTTTCTTCTTTCCAAATCTTATCAATTTTCTAAGTTACATTGTCAGAGATACCATTCGAAATTATTGCCAACTTAAAAATTGTTTAAAATTTATTATAATTTGTATTCTTATTTTTGCATGCAGAACCTTTGACCTTGAACCGAACGCACAGATGTGTGATTTTGATTATCTGTGTATTAACGGGGTCAGATATTGCGGAAACTGGGCAGGTGGTAATGTATTCCAGTACATCTTGCCAGCGTACAGTGAGTTTACCCTGAGCTTCAAGACTGATTCTAGTGTTAATGCTCGTGGATTTGATGTAAGTGTATTGTACAATTTCTCACAAATTTGACTTTTCGAAGATGGCTTTAGGTTAAGTAGGAGGCTGATAGTAATAAGATAGGCTATTACACATGTACTATACGACCAAGCTTTGGTCAAACCTTTTATTTTGGATAAACCTTTTATTTTCGGATAAACCTATTGCTCTAGACCAGTGTTCTTCAACGGGGGCGATATCGCCCCCTTGGGGGCGATTTCGAGATTTTGGGGGGCGCTGGAAGCCAAAGGGGCGGTACGGGGGCGATTGGCACAAAAGTGGGCGGTAAGGGGGCGCTGGGCACATAAGGGGCAATCGGTGGCGCAGAGAAGAAACAAAAGAAAAAAAAAAGAAAAACATTTCAGCGTAGCACATTTTCTTCAAAGCGGCACTGGCGAAGTATATATAGACAAATAATCATTTCATTTTTAGAGTTCGGGAATTCCTTGTTTCTATGATTTATGAAAAAAAAAATACTATTTTTGTTTTTACTGCAGCAGAAAGTGTGTATTTTTGCTCACAGTTTTAAGCGCGTAAAACAGTTTGTAGATTAAAAAAATAAACAAGGTAATAAGCTTTTTAAATTAAAGTTTACTAGTTGACCGGCGGCATAGCATACGCCGCTATTTACCAGGGCCGGCGACCTCAGTGGGGCCCGCATTTCATAGGACCCGCAAATTTATAGGACCCGCTCTAATTTAAAGTGTAAAAATTATTAAATTAAGCCATTTTATTAGCCTACTTACAACAGATTCCCCGCGCCATCCTGTCGATTTAACATCCCTATAATTATTTGTCTGTTAAGCTATTGCTTTAAAAGAAATCAAACACATTTTTAACAAAATATAGTCATTTATAACGACCGCAGTGGGGCCCGCATTTCATAGGACCCACAATTTTATAGGACCCGCTCTAATTTAAAGTGTAAAAATTATTTAAATTAAGCCATTTTATTACTTACAACAGATTCCCCGCGCCATCCTGTCGATTTAACATCCCTATAATTATTTGTCTGTTAAGCTATTGCTTTAAAAGAAATCAAACACATTTTTAACAAAATATAGTCATTTATAATCTCTAACCTTGCTAATGCTTTTTTTTCCCACCACAATTGTTCACAAATACTCGTATTAAAGGTCTTTTGCAAGTCAATGGATTTTTTTCTAAAGAATTATAGAGCATTTGCGCTCCAGAAAACTTTTCTCTTTGACTATTAAATACATAAATAATTCGAGTTTTAAATATGGTTCTAATTTTTCGCATTATAAAATAAGTAAAGCCAATGCGTTAAAAAAATGATTAATGGAGCTAAAAATAGATTACTTGTTGCATTGTGTTGCCGGTCTGACCTAATTCTTTTGAGAAATATAATATAGATTATATCTACAGTAACATAGTTATATAATAAATAATATTAAACAATAATTATTTTATTTGGTTTAAATAATAAAGATAGCGTTAAAATAAATGAGTGTAATGAACAATTTAAAGGGAAAGCATTGACAATGTCGACAAGGAAAAAACTCGCCAGTATTCACCAAATTATCTCTCCATGGGTTTCATAGAATCGCCTGAAGATAAACGTATTCCATTGTGTACTTTGCATGAAAACATTTTCCAATGAGGCGATGAAACCAAGTCGGCTTCAGGAACATATGAATGCCTTGCATCCTGACTCCTGACAAAAAGGACAAGTCCATTGAGTATTTCAAAACTATTGGAGAGCAATTTAAAAAAACGCTCGACTATTTAAACAGATGAGTCAACATTGATTCATAGTTCATCATTGTTACTTGGTTATGTGCGATATTTTGATGATGATTTCAATGTTAATGAGGAGCTTATCTTTTCTGAAAAACTTACCCGTGACACAAAAGGGGAGTCTGTTTTTACCTTATTAAAGACATCTTTTGCAAATAATGAAATACCTTTGCAAAATTTAGTAGCTTGTGCAAGTGATGGAGCACCATCAATGGTTGGACGCCACAAAGACTTCATAAGTTTTATGAAAAAAGAAAATCCAGAAATGTTTACTATTTACTGTGTGATTCATAGGCAACATCTTGTTGCTAAACAACTTAGCCCATCTTTAAATCTGATTATAAAAACTGTAAATAAATTAAAAACCCATGCCAAAAATGAGCGCATCTTTCAACAGCTGTGTGAAACAAATAATGAGCAACATGTTAAACTCTTATTATACACTGAGGTACGCTTACTTTCCAAAGGGAATTGTCTTGCTCGTTTTGCTGATTTTTTCAATACAATTTTGGAATTTTTCAAGCAACAGGAAGATTTATCTGTTTGCAATGACTTAAAGAAGGTTGAAAAAGATTTATTTTACATGGCAGGGATCTATCGTAAAATGAATGAAATAACTTGCAGCTGCAAAGAAAGAAGTTAACCATTTTCGATACAAAGCAGATCATTGTCTCTTTTATTGAGAAATTGAATATCTTTTACCACAATATTTCCAGAAAGGAATTTTACAAGAACTCGCTTTGTTGACTAATGAATTACTGCCTGAGGGCATTGACGTCTATGCTACTTACCTAAAATGCTCAAGGAAGAAATGGCAACTCGCTTCCAGGATGTCATACATTTAAAAATTGAAACATGGATGATTAATCCTTTTGAAACATCTGTCACCGATGTTCAAGTTAATTTGCAGGAAGAAATGGTAGAGTTACAAAATGATATCACCAGTCAAATGAATGTCAAAAGAGGAGGCACAGAAGATACAGCCCATGGAGGGCTTTGACCTGCTTCAACACATCTCTCCATTCAGATCTCTCCTGGGCCTTTCGTCTCCACTCCCTTACCCCAAGCTGTTGCAGATCTGCCTCCACATCATCAATCCATCGCTTTCAGGGTCTGGTTTTGGGTCGCCTGCCTTTTGGTTTTCGCCTGTATAAAGTTTTCTTTCCTCTGTTATCTGGCATTCTGGGCATTATCTGAGAAGCGTGGTCAAGAGGCTAAGTGCGGCTTGAGCTTAGCTTGGCTTGGCTACTTAGAAGGGGGCTCGAGATTCGACACCCGACTCCGGCAGAGTTGTGTTTACTGAGCGCCCAATGGCAGCACGGTAAACCAGCTCCTAGATACCCCCTCCCCCCCACTGGTCCACAAATGAGATTGGACCAAAAGCGCTCTGAGCATGCTATAAGCATGAACGTAGCGCTATATAAAAGCTATAATAATAATAATTCTTTCAAGGTGACCTGCCCAACGTAGTCTGTTCTTTTTTTTTTCTGTCACTATCGGTGGGTATTCATACAGTTGAAATATAACATGGTTAGTGCGTGTCCTCCACCCTGTTTCATCCTGTATAGTAGTATAGATTTTCATAAGAATTGTTTGTTACCAAGTATTTAGTAGATTTTTTGTTATAGTCTGGGTTTCACTTGCATACTTGCTGCTGGTCCTATTATGCTTTTGTATATTATTTTCTTGGGTTTTCCTTAACATTGATATTTTTAATGTACTAAAAAATTAAGGACAATTAGTTTAACTTTTTGGATTTATATCCTGTAAGCTATTTTTTATTTTTTTTTACTAATAATTTAAGATTAATTAACAATATGTTAATTACAATGTAAATATAACTCAATACATGTTCTTTTAGTACAATTTACGTTCTAAATTTTTTTTTCTTTTTTACTATTATATGTCCGTTAGGGGGGCGCTGGAGATTTTTTAAAGAGAAAATATACGAAAAGGGGGCGGTGGGTTAAAAAAGGTTGAAGACCACTGCTCTAGACTTACCTTGCATTTTCGACAAACCTTTTATTTTGGTCAAACCTTTTATTTTCGGATGAACCTATTGCTTTAGACTAGCCTTGCATTTTCGATAAACCTTTTATTTTGGTCAAACCTTTTATTTTGGTCAAACCTTTTATTTTGGATAAACCTATTACTTTGGACCGACATTTACTTGAAAAGATATTTTGCTTATTCTTTTCTTTCTTTTTGCTATTGGAATGTATTCAGATTGTGGTCAGCGCTGCCCAGTACAACAACGAGACAGTCAACATCAATAACGGAGGACTGGGCAAGGACAGCATCTCACTTCAAAGTCAACAACTGACGCTGGGCAACTTAAGCTATCAGGACATTTGCGGAGTGGAGGCCAGACAGGCCGGTATGAGCTTCCCTGTTGATAGCAGCACAACATATTACCAATATACCACTAACAACCCATGGTATTATGACTCCACATCCTCTTACCAGTATACCACTAACAA
>JADKLZ010003044.1:23408176-23419566 GCA_021533235.1 Biomphalaria straminea | reverse complement strand
TCTTTCTGAGCATATAGTAATATACCTTCATCTTTGTGTCTTTCTGAGCATATAGTAATATACCTTCATCTTTGTGTCTTTCTGAGTATTTTATTAAATTTTGTTTTTTTATTTGGGGATTATGGTTCAGTATTTTATTTATAATTACTACTTTATTTCATCGTACCTAAAACTATTTGCAAACACCAATGCAAAGAAGTTCTAAATGAGGTAGTTAGTAAGTATGCAGGTGCGTTGGTTATTGAGAGGAAACCTCTTCAATGTTTCCTGAATTAAAAGCATTGCTTCTTAAGAAAAATATTAACAATGAGGTGATAGTGAGTTTTCTGTGATTACAAATATTTCTTTTTGCTAGATTTAACATCTCATCTATATCATCATCGTCAACACCGTTGGAATGAGGAGTTGAAAGAGTGAAATCCTCTCTTGCAAAACCCCTGTACAGAAGCCCCTGCTGTCATGCGCAGTGCACGTACGTCACCCTTAGGTCATCTATATCAGCTTGAGAAGAAAAGAAAACACATTTTATTTTCATGCATTTTAATTTGAAAACCAAATTCTTTTTACCGAAGGTATAAAACAGAAACTCTTTGCTACCTACTGAAATAGTGTCGATAACAAAATTCTACTATGGACATGAAAGATATATATGAAAGAAACTTAGCTCAGCAGATTCTTAAGAAGCCGCAGAGTGATGCTTTGTGATGATTTCACAGCAGCTAGTATTTTTGTGTGTGCTTCTTTTAAAATTGATATTAGTAACTCTGAAAAACTTTGTTGGATTTAAAACAGTAAACATTGTGGATTTCAAAATTCAAGTCTGTGTGCCGATTTAGATTTTATTGGAGAGAAAAAATATGAAAGATGTGAATAGGGAAGATTTTTTTTTTCACATGGAGTAGTATTCCTGACTCGTATGAACACCCCGTTTGCGGTTTTTCCTTATTGGAGTCGACATCACTGCGAAAAATCATTTTCTACATTTTAAGGAGGAATTGAAAAGATCGGCTTATAGACGAGAAATTGAAATTTTGTAAATATTACAAACAATAACAAAGCCGACTCACGTTCACAAACAATAACAAACATATCCGACTAATGTTTGCTTTTAAAGGCCATTGTTTACGTTAGAGGAGTATTTGTAGTTGTGTTCTGGTACATAAATTTTATATCGTTAAACTTGTTACATTTTAAAATAAATATTTCTTTATCTAAAATTATGGTACTAAAATTTATTATGCATACGTGGGTTAAACTAAGACATACTAGCAAAAGTAACCTCGACATTCCACAATTCGTTCTAATTATTTCCATAAATATGTCTCTTTATATAAACTTTAATTCTGTAATTTTTTAAAAATTTTACTCTTTTTGGATTTCGAGTTTGGCGTCCACGGCTCTAGCCGACTAAGCAAACCGCGAACGTAATTTTCTTAGCTTAGGTGGAGGGTGCCATATTGAATAGTTCTAGTACAAAGTAAATTATAAAGACCCTGTCATCAGCGTTAAGTGTGGAACATAAGTTCTGATGTGAGGTAGATACGTTATGGCTTCAGATATTTGTGATTAAAAAGTAAAAATAGAAATGTATGGTATTAGAATTATAGGAGAAAAAAAGAAAACAAGTCAGACATTGATTTGTCAGAGAATATAGTAAGATGGGAAGATTTTCTTTATGCATGGTATAAAGTTTCATTGATTTAAATTTTACGGTGTTCTTATTGGTGCTAGATTATAAAAGTGTTTTGTAAGCCAAATGTTGTTGTTTTTTCAGTTTATTTATTTTTTGTTTCAGAGAGCGTGTATTATATTTACATCTCGATTTAAAGGAAATGAAAAAAAATGTTTACATACATAGGATACAAAATGGACAACATCAATTGCAAGTCTTACAATAGTGTTATCTGTTTTCTTTAATAGAAATTTATTTTTAATCGACCTTTTTTTTTCAGTTCAATATTCAATGACGCTTTGCAGTATATCTGTCCTAGTTTTTTTTATTGGTTGAATCTGACTCTTAGATAGATTTGAATTTCTCTTTTCAGTATTCCTACTCCCAGCTGGGTATATGTGGAATCGGTGAAGCACAGCTGAGTCCTGGCACAGTCCTGGATATTAAAAGTCCAAACTTTGACTATGGCTCTTACTCAATCAATACGCACTGTCAGCTGACCCTAAAGTCTGGCCCAGAGAATCTACTTCTCACTTTCGAATTCCTGTAAGTAACAAACACGCAATATGACGACATATTTCAGCAGTATAATAAACTAAACATTAACAATAAGTACAGAGCAATGATAATCTCACAGCACGTAAGTGGCAAAATGTACAGTGAATTTTTTCTATTCATTTTCAATTTTTCTCTTCATAAGATGCATCCATGTATAACCTAGATGTTAAAAAAAATTGTCGAAAACACAAAACAAAAAACAATAGTATGCAATAGTTTTGTAACTATTTTTAACGGCCCCCGAAAGGGGAAAAGACGCTATTAGTTTTGAGTCGAATGTCTGTCCGTCCGTCCCGTTTAGAACTTGTAAACTAGAAAAGATATTGAAAATCCAACATCATAATATTTTAGACCATTCAAAGTTCTGATGCAACGGCTACTTTTTTTCTTTTCTAAAACCGAAAAATTTAATTTTTTAAATCACTTATACAAGCAGTTTTTTTCCACAAAAATACACCACTTTTAAAACTATTTACTATTAATAGTAACACACACGGGAGGCTCTTTATAAGGGGAAATGTACATCAATCATATTTTCAAACATATTAATGCAAATGGTTTTTGATTTTTTGTCAATTTTTTTTTTTACACTTGTATTGTTAGTTACGTAAGTTCTGTCCTACTAGCTAATATATTTATACAAAAATTAAACACTTTGTTAAAGAGAAGAAAAATCTATTTAGTATGCACATAAGTTGGATATAATTTCTTCAATCGAAAAATGTAATTATTTAAATCGACTATGCAAGCAGTTTTTTACATAAAAATACACACTTTAGCAAACTATTCACTATTAATAGTAAAAAATACAGCAGACTATTTAGTAAGGAAGGTGACTATTAACCATATTTTAACACATTTTCAAACTAATTTAGATTCTTTGTAAAAAAAAAATATTATTTTTCAAAATTATGTAAGTTCTGTCATATTAACTATTTCATTTACTTTTTATACTTTTTTTTTTTGAAAATGAAACATTTATTAGTATACATTTAAGTGGAATATAATTTAAAACAGCAATTGATTAGTAGTATTTCGTATTATTCATGTAAATTAACAGCGCATAGAGCTACATTCATTATGCTTACATAAAGGAAATATTTGTTAAAGCTAGGAGCTCGCAATCACACTTCTACAAATCAATTAGATAATCCTTCAATAACATCAGTTAGTCCAGGTTCACATTTAACTTCACCTTCACCTATCCCTTAGTCTGATGGACCGTTGGGGCACCACAAAAGATCTGTCAACCGTCTTTCTCCATTTCACTCTGTCATTTGGCTTTGATAGAATTTCATTCACTGACAGACTTGTCCATTCTTTGATGTTGTCTTCCCATCGCTTTCTCTGTCTTCCTCTTCATCTTCTTCCTGGTACTGTTCCCTGAAGGAAATTCTATCAATGCCAAAGGACAGAGTGAAATGGAGAAAGACGGTTTTCTCTGTCTTCCTCTTCATCTTCTTCCTGGTACTGTTCCCTGTATGAAAGCCATTGTGTGTCTTCATAGAGTTTGATTTTACGTTCTTTGACAGTGGTTAGCAGGTCCTTAATTACTGTATTAACCCTGTTTCTAATCTCTTCATTCGTGATGCGGTCTTTGTGACACCTAGGATTTAACTTTATCTTCATAACTATCAGTTCATTGAATACATATGATTATTAAAGATCCAATAATAGTAAAATTAACAAATCTCCGTAACCTGTGGTATCAAGTAGTTGGTCAAACTAACAATACAACAATATTGGCAACACTTTCGTCACCTGCATGTCTCTTCTTTTTGTATGCGACAGAGATAGGGTTGTAGTTGTTATAGTTTATGGATTATAGTTTCTGATATTATTTCTGAAAATATTGAAACCTGACAATCTTCGAAGTGGTCCACTCAGGCAGGTGAGAAAGCAGGTTTCAATAGTTTAACAACCACAACCGTCTTTCCGCTATTGCAAAGAGACGTGTGCATTTTAAGCCTGTAGAATATTTATGTAATGGTTTAGTTCTTTATGGCCAAAAATCTTCATCGTATCACCTTTTTTTTCCATTAATAAATCGCCTAAAAATAACCTTTGAAATTATTTTTCTTATACTACTATATCTAGTATTATTGCTAAAAAGTTCTTAAGTCTTGCTTTCCAGTAAAATAAAATCTCCAAAAGTTATTAAGAATTTTATTACATTAAACGATCCAAACATTACAATGACTTGAATAGTCCTGGTAAAAAGATGAAGATAACGGAATGGGGGGGGGCAGGGGCGGCCCTAGCAGTGCGCGGGGCCCTGGGCGAGCATCATGTGCGGGGCCCTTAGCCGTAAGGGTATATCTACTGTAAACTCGTCACGCTAACAGGCTCACTCGTCTCTAACGATGCAACAATAACAAAAAAGTAGGCTGTTTATTTCAAATCTTTGGAACTTATTTTTGCTACAAAATATAGAACTTTATGTTGATACACTACTTAAGTACTTTATATACTGTGTTGCAATTGTTCTCCATTAACAGAAGCCAATAAAAAGGAAATCATTCGCATACTACTAATATTATGTCTCCTCTCTCACTCTGCTAATTGAAGCCAAGTAGACGTTCTATAAGAACAAAGTGTGCTATACGAGCTACAGTGGTCTCTACATTTTCACAGACCCGACTTTTGCAGAAGGGCTATACCACGAGTTTTCAAAGAAATTAGTTTTTAAAAAATACTCCCGCGTTTTGTTTTCTTTTTGACACGATGACAAAGGTTTGCCCACGACAGCTCGATGTCTATGCACAGTATTCTATTAGAAAACAAGGTTACAAAGACAGTTTGTTTGGAAACACAAACTTAAAATCTGCACCCGAAGTGGTCCACCCAGGCAGGTAAAAAGGCAGGTTTCAATATTTTCAGAAAGAACATCAGAATGCATTTCTATCAAAGACAGTGTACATCTTGTACTGTGGCACTGCTGTTCACGTGATATGAAAAACTACTGATTAATTGTTGTTTCAAATTATGCCCAACTTATAGGCATACTAATCAAATTTTTTCTCTTTAAAAAAGTAAAAAATTGTTATGCATAAATGTAGTAGTTAGTATGACAGAACTTACTTAACTTAGAAATACAAATGTAAAAAAAAAAAGAATATTTTGATACAAAGTGTAAAACCATTTGCATAAATGTGTTACAGATATGGTTAATCGTCATAGCCCCTACTTAGGAGCCTCCTGTGTTTGTTACCAGGGTCGGACTGGCTTAAAAAACCGGCCCGGGAAATTGGGTCATGGCGGCGGCCCATTTCATCATTAGCTTCATATAATATTTTTCTGCAATTTAATATTACTATTTATTTTTAATTTAATTTTGTGTATATTTTTCTTTAGTTTCTATAATTATTTCATATATATAATAATAATAATGACATTTCAGAGTTCAAAAACACTACTTTAAGTTGTAAGAATGTTTTTATTTATTACATGTTCAAATTCGTAATTATGAGAAACAACATTAAACACAGTTAAATAACTCCTAGTTTTAACAACCTAAACATAAGAAACAGAGTCTAAAATTTTAATACACCATTAACTAGTATAACGCTTCTTTAATCGTATCACTAGTGCAGGGGTGTGTGCTTTGTTTGAAAGGATAAAAGATGCACATACATTTCATGTACAAACAACAAATAACAATGCTTCCGATGATAAACATGAAGTTTGTCTTCAACTCTTCATTAGAGATACTAAGAAAGGGTCACAGTCAATGTCCATCAAGGAACCTAACCATTTCTTCCTTTAAATTCCATATTGATCTAATGATTGGCCAGTGAATACAACTGTGTAATCAAACATCAGAATGTTTTAATTCCAAATCTTCAAATACTTTTCGGAACAGCCAGTCGGGACTTTTTTTTAGAATTGAAGGATATAGGCGAGGCGAATTTGGTGGCCCCGAATAAAATAAGAATATACAAAATAAAGGGGAAAAAATAAAATTTCGCAATTTATTAAAGACCTAATGTACTTCGAGGAGGCGCGGTGGCTGAGCGGTAAAGCGATTGGCTTCTGAACCGGGGGTCATGGGTTCGAATCCTGATGAATGCTGGGATTTTTATTTCGGGATTCTTGGGCGCCCTTAAGTCCACTCAGCTCTAATGGGTACCTGACATTGGTTGGGGAAAAGTAAAGGTGGTTGGTCGTTGTGCTGGCCACATGACACCCTCGTTAACCGTAGGCCACGAAATCAGATGACCTTTACATCATCTGCCCTATAGACTTCAAGGTCTGAGAGGGGAAATTTACTTTTTTTTTCTTTTTAATGTACTTCGAGCAATAACATGGAGTACAAGTTTCGCTATTCCTTTTCTGTAATATCAGACAGTAGTTCCTGTGCGAGCCATTTAACAATCATTGACCTTAGCAGCAACATACTTTGACTATGCCTTAAGACGGCCTCTGAGCTTATAAATGAATAATATTTAACTTAGCCAAAAGTGTAACGAATTTAATGTAGCTTTGTGTAAACTTTCCAGTTACTAGTTTATGGTTGGAATATTTTTTTCATGTTATTTAAAAAGTTTTTTTCTCAGTCAAAGCTCCATCAGTTTTTACACTTGCCATCTTGTACAAGCCAACCCAACTCTTTCTACACAGTTCTCCATAACATTGAATAAATACTGGCCTGGACTTATGTCTTTTACTGAATTTATATAGTATTGTATATTATAGTATTATATAGTATTGTATATTATAGTATTATATAGTATTGTTATTGAATATAATCTACGTTTTTTTCAAAACTCTTTAGAAAGGCGTTTGGAGACAATGTTTCTTTAGCCTCTTTATTACAAAATGATAAGAATCAAAAGTTTCAATAATGTCTCTAATATTTACAATGATTTATTTAGGTTTTCGCGGGCCGCATAAAATACTTCTGCGGGCCGCATGTGGCCCCGGCCGTAATTTACCCACCCCTGCACTAGTCGATGCTAAAACATCAATTATTTCATTGTATTGATTCTTGGAAGAAGGTCTTTCTGACAAGACATCAGCATGAATGATTGTAAAGTTGACTGGCTAAGAAAATTTCTAAATATATTCGAAATGTATTTCAATTTTGAAAACGACTTCTCACACGCAACTTCGTAACGTAAAGTAATGATTTTGCTGTTTCAGTTTGGTTATTTTCAATACAAACTATTATTTGAAGATATCATATAATCAACGGTAATTTCAGTTAAAATTAATGATATGATAACTTTCTTTTGGCAGTTGGCAGCCGCCGGCCCACCGGGAATTTCCCGGTGTCCCGGCGGCCCAGTCCAAGCCTGTTTGTTACTATTAATAGTGAATTGTTGTAGAAGTGGTGCATTTTATGAAAAAAAAAATGCTTGCATAAGTGATATGAAAAATTCGATTTTTCGCTTTTAGAAAAGAAAAAAGTAGCCATTGTATCAGAATTTTGAATGATCTTCGAAATCTAAACGGAACGGACGGACTCACAGACATTAGCGTCTTTTCCCCTTTCGGGGGCCGCTAAATAACAACTTAATAAATCATCTCCAAACTTCCTGGAAGCTGATTGGCCGAAATAGCTGTATAAGCACATCAACTAGTTCAATACAGGCTAGGTTACAGTACCAAATAAAAGATCCTTCTCATACACAACCCCTTTTTTTTTCCATTGCAGACTAAAGTAACAGTATATATATGTTAAGGTACCAAATCTTTTTATACTGTAGGCGACATAACAGTGCTGTATGGCACTTTTAAAAATTACTCAACATTTAATGAATTTTTAAAAGGAACAGCACGTGAAAGTAATTAATGAAATGGGAAATGGTTATCCAGATGTTTTTAGTGTTTGGGGATGTCCTGTGATACTGTTTATATCCGAAAATAGTGTAAGTGTAGGCCTACGCATATGAAATTAAATACAGCGGAAATATGACCTTTGCCTGCGGTCTTAGAAGGTATCGCCAGCTAAAGTTAAGAAAACACTGTATATTTGTTCATTAATTTTCATTTTTTTTTAAGAAGTAAATTTTTCAAAAGTTGCATGTATGTTATAAATGACTATTTCATATACAATTTTCATAATTCAAACATTAGTACAAACCGTATCATTATGCATTTTCCTAATAAAATCCGTTTGGACGTCGATGTTTACATACGAAATATAGGCTACGATTTAGATTTGTTGCTTCCACCTACGTGTTTTTATTGTGAACTGATAAACGATGTTAGCCTCTTAGAATCGGAAGGTCATTAGATGCTGTCATTACTGAAACTGAACGGTCTTTTGAAACTAAAAATATATGTCTGGAGTACTCTGGAGCTTAAATGGCAATTGAAATCATAAAGATTCTGGGAACATATTTAGTAACTAGTCCTAGTTAATGACAACTTATTTGTATTTCGACGTTGGTGACAATGAAATCTCCGATCGCTGGGCCCCTCTTAGGCGCGGGGCCTGGGGCGGTTGCCCCACTTGCCACCCCCTAAGGCCGCTACTGGGGGGGGGGGAGGAGGGAGGCGCACTAAAATTTCTAAGCAATCTTTTCTTTTGTCTAATTAGGGAACAGTTGTATGGATTGTGTATTTTCATGAAAAACTTCTTGAATAGACAATTTTAAAAATTAAACTTTTCGCTTTCAGAAAAGAAAAAAAAGCCATTGTATCAGAATTTTTAAAGATTTTTTTCACCTTTTCTATTTTTGTCCATCTAAATGGGACGGACGGACGGACACACAGACCAAATAAAGCTATTCTACTTTAAGGGATTGCTAAAATACTTTTTAAGAAACCGCGCCTTCCTTCGAGTAAACTTGCATCAAATATTTTTTATTAATTATGTCACAAATTTTTTTTTAAATTCAAATTTTAGCCAACTTGCAATG
The DNA here is from genome assembly GCA_021533235.1 of Biomphalaria straminea. Lineage (NCBI taxonomy): Eukaryota > Metazoa > Mollusca > Gastropoda > Planorbidae > Biomphalaria > Biomphalaria straminea. Next base: position 23,410,470 of record JADKLZ010003044.1, on the reverse strand, counting down.
CTTTATGGATCTACGTTCCGAAAATGATAAATCGTTGGGTTTATCAGTGCATTTACCTTGTCTTTAAATAAGAAAAGGTAAACCCAAAGATACAAACATGTAAAGAAAAGGCTTGCCAGTATATCACATTAATTTGAATGTAAATTGTTTTAAATTATATTCTTTTCTCATAATAAACAACTAGATATAGACCATAATTTTATCTTACAATAATTTGAGTTCAAAAAGAATAGGACAGCAAGAGAAAAAGAGAGAAAGAGAAAGAGAGAGAAAGAGAAGAGATAGAGAGAGAGAGAGAGAAGAGAGGGAGAAACACACACATTTTTTTCGTTATCTATTCTTGTTTCGGTTTTTCCTCCCATGATACACAAATATTGTACGATATTGTCAGGATATTATTTTAACTAAACTAATAATAACTCACTCACGCCGTCTGTCTGTCTGTCTGTCTGGAATCTTGTAGATATTATTTTCTCCTTTTCCAATCTCGAATCAAGTTGAAACTTTGACCCTATAAATCATTGTCTATATCAACACATAATTCCTTTTGTTTTTAAAAGTTAGCAACGTACTTAATTTCTAGAATCGGCTCGTTCGCTTAACTTTTAAAATAACATTAGATTATAAACCTTGAACTTTTAGAATTAACTTGATATGCTATAATCATAACAGATGCGCCAAATAAAAATATTTCCAATCACACAAATTAACAACTAATTAAATGATTGATTTCAAATAATCAATTTAGTTTAGGTTTGTTTTAAAAAGATATTTTTTAATACCGTTATAACCCTGCATTACCCACCACATCCAAGATAGTGCAGAATGTGGACACTATTAGCGACTAGACTAGTAGTGAATGATGACCATAGACATAATTAAATATAGACTGGAAAAAGAAATAACTTCATGTAACTTGAAAACATGTATATCTATTGAATTCGGAATTCCGAATTTTGGAAGATTGAAAAATTACATAATCTTCAGTCTTAGAGATTAAACAAAATTTTTAGACATAAAATAAAGCAAACACAATTGCAATTCACAAATTTTCTTTTCATAAAACTCTCTTATTGGCCCGTCTATATCTATATATGTCTATGATGTTGACATTAGAGAAGAAGAGAATGATTTCCGCATAAGTCTAGAGCAGAGATGAAGAAAGCTGTGCTCAAGGAAGATGTCCTATGTGTTTGTCATATCTCCATGTAAATAAACATTTTTATCTCGTTGAATTGCCTCCCTTCAGTTAATACAATACTTTACCTTTTTTAAATTTATTTTTTAGCAACATTGATATTGAATTGGAAGTTGGGGCCTGCGGTTGGGACAGTCTGTGCATTAACGGGGTCAAACTGTGCGGAGTATGGGCCCAGGGCAGCGTCTTCCAGTACATCTTGCCAGCGAACAGCGAATTCACGCTGGACTTCAAGACTGACTACGTCGTCAATAAGCGTGGATTCGACGTAAGTACACTCTGAAACCAACGTGACACAATGGTGGCATTAAATATAAAAAACAACAACATTTCTTTGAAGGATGAGGGCTGACGTCAGCAAAAAAAAACACAACGAAAAACATGTATATTTTAGAACTGGGGTAGACAAGGAGGCGCGAAATTTGAGCGGTAAAGCGCTTGGCTTCCGAACCGGAGGTGCCAAGTTCGAATCCTGGTGACAACTGGGATTTTTTATTTCGAGATCTTTGGGTCACTCTAAGTCCACCCAGCTCTGATGGGTACCTGACATTCGTTGGGGTAAAGTAAAGGCGGTTGGTTTTTGTGCTGGTCACATGATACCTTCGTTAACCGTGGGCCACAGAGACATATGACCTTTACATCATCTGACACCTCTTTTTTTTTTGATAATCTTTTTCTGTTGCTTTTGATAATGCTTTCTCTTTTGTTTTTGATAATGCTTTCTCTTTTGTTTTTGATAATCTTTCTCGTTTGTTTTTGATAATGCTTTCTCTTCTGTTTTTGATAATGCTTTCTCTTCTGTTTTTTGATAATGCTATCTCTTCTAACGTGCTCAGATTCTAGTCAGCGCTGCCTTATACAACAACGAGACTGTCAACGTCACATACGGAGGAGTGGGCACGAGCAGGGACATGCTACAATCTCAACTTCTGACGCTGGAGAGCCTAAACTACCAAGACAGGTGTGGACTCCAGAGTGCAACTAGTACTGGCTACCCTGGCGCCCCATGGAGTAATGAGACGACAGCATATTACCAGTACACCAGTAGTTACCCATGGTATTATGATACCACTACATATTACCAGTATAGCAGTAG
>JADKLZ010003044.1:23311400-23349418 GCA_021533235.1 Biomphalaria straminea | reverse complement strand
GATGTTGCAATCTGAAAATATAACGGATGTTGCAATCTGAAAATATAACGGATGTTGCAATCGAAAACAAAAACGGGTAATGCAATCTGAAAATTAAAAAAAAAATTGTATGACTTACTGTAAAAATCACTAATTGTGGATTTCTGATCAAATTGACTAAAGCTCTCTTGGCAACAACAAGTACCTAAAAAATGTGGGATAAATATTAAATTTGACAAGAATTAAATGTCACAGGTTTTAAATATGTCAAATATTAAAAAGTACAAGTATTAAAGGTGAAAAGTTTAAATTGTGTCAAGCATTAAATGTGGCATGTATTTAATATGTCAAGCATTAAATGTGGCATGTATTTAATATGTCAAGCAATGACGGATATTAAATGTGACAAGTATTTAATACTACAATTATTAAATGTTTCAAGAATTAAATCTTACAGGTATTTAATACTATAAGTATTAAATGTGACAAAAGTATTATTTTTGGCATTTCTATTATTTGCACGGAGCCTTTTATCATTTTTCTAACTATTGAATATTGTCTCTTTTGTTTGATATTTTCATCAAAGCTTGAGTTGTTTAAGCGATACCTTAATTACTGCAGCAATTTCAGAGTTGGCACTTATATATATGGCTCCTTCTGTCTCGGAAGACAATAGATGCGCCGAGATGAGTCACTGGCTTTGGTTACGTCTTGAGACGGGGCAGAATCTGGAGTGGCTGATCAAGCCAATTCTTGATCTGCATAGTTTGCCACAGTTCGTGCATTTATATTCCTCAGTTTTAGGGCTGGCTGACAGCAGGGAAGCTTTCTTTTTCATTCTCTTGGCCGATGCAGCTTCATTTCTTTTGCATTCAGCAAAGTTCGTGCCAGCACGCACAGTCTGTCTCCATGCAGTTCGGTCTTGGGCTATCTCCTCCCACATGCTTTGGTCGATGCCCGTTGCCTTCATGTCTCGCTTGCAGACATCTCTGTAAGTTAATCTTGGGCGGCCCTTAGGTCTGGCTCCCTCTGCTAGCTCAGCGTATAGGATGTCTTTCGGGATTCTTCCATCTGGCATGCGCGTGACATGACCCAGCCAGCGTAATCTTCTCTGTTGAAGGAGAGCATAGATGCTGTGCATGTTGGCTCGTGTCAAAACGTCCTGGTTGGTGACACGATCCCTCCAGGAGATGCACATTATGCGTCGCAGGCAACGTAGGTGGAAGCCATTTAATCTGTGTTCTTGACGCATGTAGGTTGCCCAACTCTCACTGCCATAGAGGAGTGTGCTTAGGACGCAGGCATTGTAGACAAGGATTTTTGTTGCCGTGGTCAATTTGGTGTTTTCCCACACACGCTTAGAGAGTTTTGCCATTGCTGCAGATGCCTTCCCTATTCTTTTTGTAAGCTCATTGTCTAAGTCAAGGTTGCTGGCTATCGTTGTTCCCAAGTATGTGAACTCTTGCACCACCGTAAGTGTGTGATTTCCGATGTAAATCACTGGTGTTTCTGAAACATCTTGTGCCAGGATTTCAGTCTTGGAGAGACTAATTGTAAGTCCAAAAATCCTGACAAGCAACTGCCAGTGCATTCACAAGCCTCTGCAATCCTTCTTGTGAATGAGATATGAGTGCGGCATCGTCGGCAAACAGCAGTTCTCTAATCAAGATACGCCGTCTCTTCGTTTTGGCTTTAAGGCGTGCTAAGTTAAAAAGCTTTCCATCAGATCTACTGTGGATTCCAGGGATTTGAAAGCGCTGGTGAGTACAACCGAAAAGAAGATGCCGAATAGTGTTGGAGCCAGAACACATCCTTGTTTTACTCCGCTCTTGATATATATATATATATATATGCACTAATTGTGGCAAAGTCTGCCGCTCTAGAACTAACCACACCAGATTCTGCACCTTCTCCGTTCTCAGGACGAAGCCACGACCAGTGACTCAGCTTGGCGATTTCATTGCCTTTCGAGACAAAAAGGAGCCATACACATATATACATACATGCATATATAATAGATAAATAGAGAGAGAGAAAGAGATAGAGAGAGAGAGAGGTTTTTTAATATTTGCTTTTAGAAAACTGTACTATAATGACTAAAGTGTTAGGCATACCAATACCAATTGCTATTTGTCAACTTCCAAACATTGAAGTGTAGTCCGTTGAGGTAAAGCTATGGTAGGTCTATGTACGGAGCAAAATATCATCTTAACAGTCCCTTGACTTTCGTTGTAGGGGTCTAGAGACAGTTTACGTAAAAAAAAAAAAGTTTTCCTGTTCAGAAGTTGTTCTTAGCAGGACATCAAGAGAGAGGCCGGTCCATTCTCTTGCGACGTCCACCAAGCTTTTCTTCGGACAACCTTTTCTTCGTCCTCAATCCACTCTACCTTGAAGGATGATATTTGAGGGTCTTTCAATATGAGCCAACCAGTTCCGCCTCTATCTCTTCACAGTATTACGAATCTCCTCTGTCTTTGCCAGCCAGAGTGTTGACATGTGAAAGTAGAAACTCATTTGTCTTCTTTTCCTGGTATCTGAGAAAAAAAAATAAACAAACAAGAAAAACATTTTTAAAAATACGTTTAAAAAATAATACCTCCATTATACAACTTAAAATAAAATAAAATATGTAAAAAAATTTTAAAATAAATCGCGAGATAATAATACTGCCAGCCTCTTGATCGAATGATTCAACCAATTAGGTCAGCGGGCATTATATGAGAAACGTATTGTTTATTGGTATCTTTATTACATGTAAATCTCAGAAGATCTAGTTTAGATCTTGATCTACTTCTGGATCTTGAATCCAGACGTAATCATTAACAGATTTACATAAAAAAGCTAATCGTAGATAATCTATCATTAATTTCAATGATATAGCTGTAGAGCCTAAATCTAGACTTAGAGGACCATGTGCAAAATTTTCCTCAACATTCATTTATTAAGCTCTTGAATCAACAGTACCTTACGTACTTAACCACGAATCAAATACACGATACGTTAAAATAGATGAGTTAAATGAAATTCAGAGAAATGAAACACTAAATAGTTTACAAATACTTCATGATTATGTTTTTCCAGAACTAGGCTTACAACAAGAGCAGTTTAAAATGTTTTAAAACGGAAATATTGAGATCAGTGAAAGTATCTGTGAAAGTATCTGTGAAAGTATCAGTGAAAGTATCAGTGAAAGTATCTGTGAAAGTATCAGTGAAAGTATCAGTGAACGTATCAGTGAAAGTATCAGTGAAAGTATCTGTGGTGAAAGTATCTGTGGTGAAAGTATATGTGGTGAGAATGGTAGAGTTCACTTTCACCTATCTCTTAATGTGTTGAACTGTTGGGGCACCCACCGTGATAAGTTGACGTCTTTTTCCATTCTCCTTTGTCTGTTGTCTTGGATATAATATTTTTCAATAACAGGCCCGTCCGTTCTTTCATACTGTCTTCCTATCGCTTTCTCTGTCTGCTTCTTTTTTTTTTCCTGGTACAGATCCCTGAAGGAAGATCTTTGCAAGCCTTGAGGACCTTGTGATATAGCTATAATTTAGGCTATCACTCGTTTTTCGAACCACAAATTGGAGTTAATACAGTGTGACTCATTCTCAACGTTATATAGTATATGAGAGAGAATTTCTACCTAAATTAATGGACAGTTAACTCTTCGACACTCTTTTCTTTATCAGCTTTCTTTGAGGTACTGTGTTATAGTGTGTGGTACACATGTAACGTCTCGATATAGATCTACTGCTTTTCTTTATAAACAAAACAATGAGAGATGTCTTATATTGAATGGAATACTAATACTACTCTCTCTCTCTCGCCCTCTCTCTTTCTCTCTCTCTCTCTCTCTCTGTTGGCTTAAATACTGGTAAAATGTGTGGCTGTCATTAACCCCTTGACTGCCGGAGTGGGCTTGGGTTTAAATCCCAATGATGGCAAGGAATATTTCATTCTAGCTTTTCCTGGAACTAAATTATGTTTTAGAGAAACACTTCCTCCATATATATCCATGAAATAGTCTGGACCAAATGCACACCAAGTAATATGTAGTAGCTCGCTATACAGTAATACTAGGCCTTACTTTCAATTGTTCTGTTCCCGGATCTATTAAAGACGTTAAGTTTTCAAATTTACTTCCCAGACCTACACAGACAGAGGCATTTATCATTTAAAATCTGACATAACGGAAGTTCATTTATTACACAAGATTAAACAGAACTTGAGTGTAAGGCGTCAGCCCCAGTATAAAAACTCAGACACAACTATTAAGACACGTATCATATCCCTTTGCTAACATGTCGATTCATAGACCTGCATCTTCTCAGGTGCCATTAGAACATAAAACCAGAATCAGCTGAGTTTGTCTCTCATTAAACATGCACGACTAGGTGGACACACTAACATTGGCAGCATACTCATCAATCCTCAGAAACGTGAAAGTTGTATCTATCCCGACAGGAACAACTTTAACTTTTTCATATGAGAACCGGGCATAGCAGAATGCGGCGTGTGTTCCGGAAGCTGAAAATTGGGACTGATAAAATGTACCCTTGTCGATTGTTACCAAAGAATGCCAACCATTTTATTCAAAAATGCTCCATCAAAAGACTTTAACAAAACACTGGCACCAACATTATACAAGAAAGCTGTCTGATCTGGCTACCACTGCGCAGTTAATCTCAGACTATGATCAAATCGTCTGAGAACCTGTAACGCAGAAAAAAAAATATTTTAAATTCCGAGCGCCACTAACTATAGAGTTTGAGACAAGAAGGTGTGGGGTGTGTGGCTGAGAGACCAAAACCGCTTGGCCGCCTAACAAGACGGCTCTAGTTTGTATCCCAACCTGAGCAGAGTTGTGTTTGCTAAGCGCCTAAAGGCATCACTAAAACCTGCTCCCAGATACCCCCCTCCCCTACTGGTCCACTGGACCATAGCGCAAGAGCATTCTATAAGCATGAAAGATGCACTTTATAATTTCTTTGGGGGGGGGGGAACAAATGCAAAGCAAAGGAAGTATACTAATCCATTGGGTGGTACTTAGAGATATCCAAAGAAGTTCAAGACGTGTCTGATGTAGTATTTAGATAGGTTAAAGATGATTCTCCTGTAGTATCTTGAGAGATATCCAGAGAAATAAAAGATGTTTCTGATGTATTATTTAGAGAAGTTAAAGATTTTCTGAGAAACTATTTAGAGAGTATCTGGTAAAAAAATTGGTCAGTTTTTAAATCGATTCATGTGTTGTTAGGGACAATCAATAATTGTGTCAAGTTTCAACTTGATCCGAGATTGAGAAGTGAAAGATATAACTTTTACAATATTTGTACCAGACAGAAAGACAGAGTGAGTTGATATAATCTAATTAAAAAAGACAATTAGGTTTACGCCTTGTCTCTTTGTTTCGTCGACATTGCGGAAGCAGGATGTGTGTGATCACTTGACGAGAACTCATTTTGTTTTAACTTTTTTTTTTTCACCTCAGAAGAACTTATTAATAATAGAACCACTATCATTTTCCATTGGATGATTTGGATTTGGAAACTTTTCCAAGAAGAATAAAAAATATTCAGGCTTTTTTTTTACTTCCTGGATAATCTAGATTTTTTCGGTATATTATTCATAGAATGTACATATGTATTTAGGGACCTATATATTAACCAGTATTTCTTTTAACGTAATTGTGAGAACCGCCGTGACACGAAATTGTTAAAAAGTTAACTCGGGCTTACGAGGAGCGAAAGTGGAAATCAATAATCCTGTAATTAGCTTGTATCCTCCAGGTAATTAGGCCGGATAAACGAATCGTGTGGTGAAATATTTAAAGTATTTTTTTTTTAAATAAATTACACACGGAACGTCATTTATTTGATTGACATGTCTGACGTTTGATGAAAGATTCTAAATTCAGCCCGTGGGAAAACTGAAAATATTTGGAACAATTTTTTTCGGTCAGTTTTATTTTTTATTAGTTTAACTTTAGGCATGTCTTAAGTAGTGGAAAGTAACTAGTACACAAAAAAATTGTAGGCTTTTAAGAAAGATAGTAGATAAGAATTTTAACTATTTGTAAACATTTGTATTATTCTTTAGAAGAGATCATTACAGTTAAGTTTCTTTAGGGCTTTTAAACTTTAAGATAATAGAATTTTTATTTTAATATAACGTAAAAAGACTAGGAAAGGGAAACAACAAGTAAATTTAAGACAACAAAATAAACTGAATCATAAAGCACTGAGTTAGAAAAAACGTGAAAAAAGAAATTAAAAAAAAAACAGAACAACATAAAAACTTTGCAAGTGAAACAATTAATTATTTTTCCAAAGTGAAAAGGACAACAACTCCTTGAGCATCTTACGTCACAAGGGTGAACTTTCAGTTATTACAGTGACAAGGACTTAAACAAAAATGTTGAATACTGTGTCAGTGTTGACAGTCAGCGTCATTTGCTTTGTCAGTGCAGGTGTCATTCAGCCCACTCAGGTAAGTCACCTTCATATCACCTGTACAAGGAAAAGTTTAAAGAATAGTATTGTTTTTTTTTCCATTTAATAATCTTTTGTTTACAAACAAAACAGTGTAATCAGTTAACTAATGATTAAACAGGTAGAATTATTCAAAATAATTCTTCTAGTCAAATCACAATATCTGCCTATAGGCTGGAATGACTCATATAGTTCTGATGCTACTTGTTCTAATTTCATGTACATTATTTATAAGATTTGCATTGCTTACTGTACAGTGACAGTAGGACACAATCGGAATATAAAAGAAAATGATTTTAAAATTTGAAATTAAACCGAGCAACGTACGGGAACTACAGCTAGTAAAAAAAAAAAGTAAAGTAAAGTTCCCCTTTCAGACCTAGTGGTCTATAGGGCAGATGATGTAAAGATCATCTGATTCTGTGGCCCACGGTTTACGAGGGTGTCATGTGGCCAGCACAACGACCAACCGCCTTTACTTTTCCCCAACTGATGTCAGGTACCCATTAGAGCTGGGTGGACTCAAGGGCGCCCGAAAATCCCGAAATAAAAATCCCAGCCTCCACCAGGATTTGAACCCGGGACCTCCAGTACGGAAGCCAAGCGCTTTACCGCTCAGCCACCGCGCCCTCACTACAGCTAGTACGTTTTAAAAATAATTCGTCTTGGATTACAAAGAAAGTTTTTATTAGTACACGATGTCTAAAATGCTTCCTCACTGGACAAAGAATATTCAAGCCATGGTCATCTTTTGATTGTCTATAGCAGTGTTTCCCAAACTGTGTTCCGTGGTACCCTATTGCTTCGCGAGGCTTGAATAGTGTTGTACGAACTACTGGGATAATTAACTTGTAGGCCACAACGTGAATTAATCTCTATAAAAAATCAGCATTATTTCGATTAGGAAAATGTTTGGGAGACTTTAGTCTAAAGTAATATCGCAATTTATTTTATGGATGTCTGGAACGCTGTAACTAAGTAAAATAAGTGTTATAACCATGCTCGACTCATAGCGCTGTAGCTGAACATAACTACATTGTCATAGATATATATGTAAACGACTAATCGATTAGTATATTTTCAAATGTTTAATACAATGTCTAGTATTAGGTTTCTTTTGTTTGGATCGGCAGGAAAGCGGGGACGAGCGGCTAGCAGGGTTCGAACCCTGGTGGTATGAAACGCAAGTGCGACACTAAAACTTAACAAAATCATCCACAAAGTATTATACCCTTACTAAAAGGGAATGATTTCTTTCAGTGGCCAGCAATGACGATAAGCTCAGTGCAGTTCCGAAAGTCCCCTATCAAAGAGAATCATTTAATAAACATTTGGTTTTCCTTCAACTTTTCCTGGGCTCAACCTTGCCGTGGTAAAACCATAGGTCTAGTCTCAAGAGGCAGTCATTCATATTCCTAAAATGTATAGCCACAAACCTTAAGAATAATTTAGCAGTGGTTCGTGTTAGTTTAACCCTACCCATAGGTCATAGGCACACACATTGAGGGCCGCCCCTGAGTTTGTATTTTACACAAACTCTCTTTAAATTTTTGTTTTTGTTTTTTTTTATTCAAAAGTTGTCTTGGCTATTTAAATTAATTATTGGCTAATGAATTTAACTGTATTGATTATTTTGTTCAGAATTTCAGTACTTAAAAATAGATTCCTAGCAGATATAGATTTCATGTTTAAATAGATGTATTTGTTAGTTTAGCGAGATGTCTATGTTATGACGTACAACTGATTCAGATTTAAACACTTAACAGCCATCTTCGAAAGACGACGACACACCCCTTCCTGACGCAAGAAACAGACGCATTAACGTCACGCTGTGTGACGATGGACATTCCACCGAGGTGTACCTAGGCAACCAGACGACAGTGACCGTTAGGAGTCCGAACTACGGAGACGGAGAGTATCCGGACAACGCCAGATGCATGGTGGTGTTCCGCACAGGTGACCAGGCCATGATGGTGCTGCTTCAATTCAAGTGAGTGGACCCAGTTAGTGTTAAATTAGTTACCTATATATGCCACACAGTCACACACACACAGTCACACACACAGTTACACATACAGTCACACTCACAGTCACACACACACAGTCATACACACACAGTTACACACACAGTCACACACACAGTCACACATAGTCATACACACACACAGTCATATACACACACAGTCACACACACATTGACACATACACAGTCACACACACACACACACAGAGTAAAGTGCCAATTTAATATTTTCTGATGCATAGGGCTAATAAAGTAAATTGTATCTGTTTCTTTGGCTGATAGTTGACCAGGGTATCGTGTGACCAACACAACGACAGCCATTATTTCGGAATATGTAGTGGGAAAACATAAAATGACTTACTTGACAGTAAATCACTGTACAGTGTCTGGTGTAGTGTAGTGTAATGTAGTGTAGTTTGTGTGTGTGTGTGTGCGTGTGCTTGTGTGTCTGTGTGTGTGTGTAAGTAAACGAAAGCGGGAGCACGTTACCCTGCCTCAACGTGGCGCTCCCGTGGAAACGGCTCACTAGAGGAAGTGGCTAGGCGAAAGGGTAACAAATATGATTCCCGTGGGAGTGCCCATGGGCGGACGAGAGTCTGCCCCTTCACGGTGCGGATTTGTAAGAAAGCTCCCACAAACCAGTCACAAATCCATGCGCTGTTCCTCAAGGGACCGTCTCATCAATGGCGGATCCTGCACAGTTAGCTTGGTACAACGAAGGTAGATGGTGGAGGCCCCCGGTGCCACCGAGTGGTATTGGAAACAGCAATGCTCTATAAGCATTGACTCGGGTCGCTCCCAGACAGGCCTGTGGTCCGCAGGTTTTTTTTTTTTTACTGTTTGTGTTTGTTCTCGGACGGATGCAGACAGGTTTTTTTTCAAACTTAGAGCTCGAAGAGCCTTCGGCTCAGCTCTTAGACTATTTTCACAGTAAACGAAAGTCAAACTTACAGAGAAAACAAACACAACATTGAAATAAATAACCCCTACTTTTTTTCCCCCCATAGTTCGTTTGACCTTGAGATGGCCTTGGATTTCGGTTCCTGTGATTATGATTGGCTGTGTGTGAATGGTGTCAAGTTCTGCGGCGACTGGGCCTCCAGGAGAGTGTTTGAGTACCTCGTGCCAGCTCACAAGACCTTCACTTTGTACTTCTCTACAGATGTCGCTATCACCAAAACTGGATTTGAGGTACAGGACCAAGACCTTTCTTTAAGTAGTCCTAATACTCATAGTAGTATCTGTAACATTATATGCGCATGACTTTATTTGGTTTTCTTAACGTGAACATTTTAACCAGTTCCATTAGAAATGTTGATTGACTTAGTTGAGTGATAGTGTGTTAGGCTTTTTAACCATAAAACCTTGTTTGAAATCCTGCCATTTATTGTTACTTTATGTTCTACCCATCTCTACTAGCTAATCAACTTTTGTCTTGGGGGAACATAGTAGATTCTTTGACTATTTTCTGTTGGAACATTTTACGTGTTACAGGACTATCTTTTTTCTTAACTTCTCTAGAAGCTAAAGAGACACATCTAACCTAAGAAACTGCCTGCCTGGTCGTGCGGTTTGCGCGCTGGACTGTCGTTCGGATTTATCGATGGTCCAGGGTTCAAACCCTGCCCGCTCCCATCCCCCGTCGTCCTGCGGAAAGTTTGGACTAGGAAGTAAACTATTTTCAACTCTGAAGGAACATCCGAAACATGTAAAACATTTTACAAACAAACAAACAAGGCTTTTGTAATTGCAGTTTTGGTCTGTTAATCATTTTTTCAGAACCGTTCCTTCAGGCTTGCCCTTCATATTGCACATTCTATGCTTTTTTTTCCCCAACTGTTGGTGTAAATCTTGTAAAGCTCCATGTTCTTCATACATGCATCAGTGTAATTGCTAACATACCACCCTTGGAGCCATTGTCTCGGATGAGGGAACAAAACCCGCACTACTGGTCCGAATAGTACAGTCCACAGCAGCCCTTTCTAAGTTAATATGGAAAGACAAAGGCTTAGTCCTCGGCAACAAAATCAGACTGATGCGCTCCCCCCTGGTCATGGCCACATTTCTATATGCTTGTGAGTCTTGGACGCTGACTGCAGAGCAAGAGAGGAGGATCCTAGCAATGGAATTGAGATGCAACAGAAGTATCCTAGGCATCACATTTAAAGACAGCATCACAAACCAGGAGATTAGAGACAGGGTTACTGCAGCGATCGGACCCCATGATGACCTGCTAACTACTGTGAAGAAACGAAAGCTTCAAATCTATGGCCATATAACAAAGACCTTCCTCCGGGGAACAGTACCAGGAAAAAGAAGAAGAGGCAGACAGAGAATGCGGTGAGAAGACAACATCAAAGAATGGACAGGCCTGCCACTGAAAGGGGTTCTAAACAGGGCAAAGAATAGAGAGGAATGGAGAAAGACTGTCTACAAGTCTTGCTTGGTGCCCCAACGATCCACAGACTAAGGGATAGGTAACAGGTAAGGTAACCACCAATATAACCAACTGAATATGAAAGCTGGCTAAATATAGAGCAAGAATTCTTTGAGTTGAAGTCTGATGGACAATTCATGTCAGGCACGTAACTTTGCTGCTCCAGTCCGGGCTTCCGTAGTACAGATACTCTGCTGCACTAATTTACGTAACATTTTTATTTAACTTAAATCTAAATGTCAACTTATTATTAATGCATTATAATCATTTAAAACAAAAATAAAATAAAAATTTAAAAAAAAAGATTACAAATAGAGCTTGTGTAACCCCATCGTATCCGTCATTTAATTATCTTCAATTACATAAAAGTAATTATTATAATTTCGTTTATACAGAAAGAAATAATAAATCTTACGATATTTAGATATATTACTGTAAATTTGCAGCTCTCTCCCTTATATACACTTCTAAAGTATGTTTTATATATTTTTTTCAAAATTTTACTCCATTTAATGAAAATCTCCAATCCATATATTTAATAAGCGTCTATGATTGTATACATTTGATCACTAATTACTCATGCCTTCAATCATTCCGTTACCAGGCAGTGCTCGAGGCCTACCACGCCACTAACAAGACCGTCAATATCCCCACATCTGGCTCGGGGTCCAGTGAGAAGCAAATCACATACATCACGACTGCGTTATCACGTGACTTCACCGAGAATTATAAGGACAAGTGTAACAGAACTGGCTACTACAGTATATTCTTACCTGACGCTAGCTCCATGCCGTCGACGGTAAAATTCTAAGCTTTAAATTAGTTATTTATTTAAACCATCCATAGCTATGGTCACCAGCTCACCCAATCACAAAGACACATGTTAATAATATACCAAGAAGCGGTTTGTGTCCAAACAATTCCGGACGAAATAGTTGAGGTTATAAATTTGTTAATCAAGATTTTAAACAGCATCTTGTTAAAAGTACTCTACCATCGTCAGTTTAAAGAATTCTTAACGATATGTTCGGAAGAAAAAAAATCTTGTGGCTCTTTAGAAACGTTGAAATTTTGTAAATTGTAATTTTTGGCTCTTCCGACTCAAAAGGTTGCCGACCCCTGTTTTGCGCGTGTTACGATCTATGTAAGTCAACAATCTGATCTTAAAAGTTTAAAATTGTTGTTATATATTTGTTATGGGTTAATGCATGTAAATATGTTTTCCTATCTCTCTCTGGACTCATCAACATCTAGTTATCAGTTATGTTTTTTCTTTCTCGTTCACAGCGTCTGCCGTCATCACGGACGACCAGGCGATACTGACCGACAGCGTGACGTCGCATACGACAAATGACGTCACGCAGAACTCAAAACCAAGTTCACTAAGACAGTATTCCGCATTAATGTTATTACCTCGATTGACATTTATTCCCCAGCTATATCTAATATATAAAATAAATATGATCTCTGGGTATATTCTAATTACATATTGTGTCGATGATTCAAACCTAAATAGCTGAATGTATTATACTTGGTATTTAAATTGGTGTTTATAGAATTTCATAGTGTTTCTTTGATCAATTATTGTAGTATCATTTTGATATTTGTGAATATAAGATTTTAAATTTCAATGAGTTTAACAAAACGTCTCAACGTTTTAAAGTTATAGAAAGAGAGTCAATACGTCAAGGTGACAGATTTTGTTTTGTTGGGTGTTAGACGTTTCAGACGTCCTTATTGAATAAGATTATTACGTCCTTGCCCGAACCTCCCGCGGGATAGATGAAGGCAGGGTTTGAACCCGAGACAACAGAGACGACAGCCAAGAAGGCATATTACAGGACCAAGCTGCAATACTGCAGGTGATGTCAAGTTATACTGGATATTTCTTACACCAAAAATGTAATATTTCACGGTTTACAATGTTTTTTTATATTCTTGTAGCTTTAATTGTTTTTATGCAAATTATTTTAATCACTTAAGAACAAAGTCTATTAGAAGACATACAAAATACAAAAGTAATTCTTTTAGAAACAACAGATTGAAACTAATGCTAAGTCCGACGATTAGATTCAGTTGACCTCTCGTTAAGATCATGTAATATGTTCTTCCGCTTACTAAGACCAGGACTAAGATCTGACATGAAAGTCATGGCATCAGGACAAATTCACGTCGTCTTTTGTGACCATAACACCGTTAAGCATCTGCTGAGAGCCAACACTGGACCCGTTGTAGTTTTTAGACAGTGTGACACAAGTCAGATCAGCACTGCCATAGAGACTGTACTGGCACCGGAGGTCAGTGGTGCACCTGGCCGCACAGTCCAGCAGTGAACGAGCCCAGCCAGACCATAAAGGGTCAGAGAAAGTGATCCGTGGTTGTGTTGCAAGTAGCATCTCGTTGTAGACACTAGAATCTGTAGGAACAAACAAAATAAAGACATTACTTCTTAAGTCTAATATTTCTTACAAACATTGATCCTAATTTCTTGTGCCCTCCTAAAACTCTTTATAGGGAACTAAATAGAACAAAAATGTACAAAAAAAGTCACACATTTCTTGGGCCTAACGCCTAGCTTCAGATAGATAGCTAATCATAGGTACATCTCCCCACGATGCCTCGTGAATAGAAACGGGGGATACATATTTCTTATATAAACGCTTTTATTTAGGCCCCAGAAAGGAAATAGCAGCCAATAGTCTTGTGTGGTCTGTCTGTACGTTTGTCTGTCTGTCTGCTAGCCCGATAAGATTGCAAAAACTAGAAAAGATATTGAAACTCCGATATCAAGATATTTTCGATTTTTCAAAGTTCTGGTACAGCAGTAAAATTTGTTTTCTAAGCTTGAAACGTTTGATTTTTAAATTAAAAATGCAAGCATTTTTTTCATAAAATACACCATTTTAAAACTATTTGCTATTAGTAGTACAAATAATATACTGTTACATTGTACATACATAAAATAAGCCCAATTTTCATTTGAGTCTTCATTAGAGTGAAGCATGGGCGCCCGCAGGATTTTTTGCAGGGGGGTGCAAGCACTGGCGGATCGGGGGGGGAGCAGTAGGGGGGATCACCCTCCACTCGGCCAACACCCCCTCCTCCCACGAGAAGTAATGAAGAAACTTACGAATTAAGATATGTAATGTAAAGCCGTATTCTGTAATAACTCCTAAAATCCAAACGTGTTTTTTTTCCTCGGCGGTAACAACTCAATATCATCCAATATCCTGTTTTTCTGCCAGTAGTCTCTCCTTCCTCAAGATGACATATCTGACGTGTTCCTCAGGATGGTCAGGATGGTTTTTCATTATGCCATTAATGTTACTGCTGAGCTGCTGTTGAGCGGCCATTATGTTAAGTTGGAAAGACTGCAACACCATAGAGACTGGTTCAAGAACAGATGAATAATTGACGGCAATGAAAAGACAAATCAGAAACACAAGAGGAGGAGACATTTACTACACAAGTGCAGTTTATCTGGTTCACTTGCAGTCGTTATTTTAAGATCCGCCAAACAGTCAACGATCTCTAAGTTGAGACTTTAAGCTTGAATAGATTTGTATTTTTTAGTTCATTGTGTCTCACACAAAGAGGTAAATGTAGTACCAACGTTATTTCTAGGGACTGATATGGAAGAAGCTTTCTAGCCATCACGGGGCAGCCTTGGCCGAGTAGTTTGTCCATGTCTAGACTGTACAATGCCGTTAGACACATGTAGCATGTCTCTCTGAACCACAGGAACTAAGCTTATGAATAAAATCGCAATCTACAAATCGAACACTCAAAGACATCTGATCAGTGCCTGAGATATCTGCAGTTTCATCACTAAAATACCCAACAAATGCAGTTAATTCATGATGCTGCAGCGTGTAGTTTTGGGGCTCTTGCTGCTGCCAGTGCTCCGTTGATCCAAATCAACGTTTTGACTCAAATGACGACATGTGAAGAACATTCTTGTATCTCTTCTATTGTAAACTGGTGAACGTGTTTAACCCGCTGTTTTATCGAGCGCTGACACCGACCGCAACTATATAGCACAGTTCAGTGATGCCCAAACTACGGCGCGCGGGCCATATACGGCCCGCGACGTGGCTTCATCCTGCCGCCAAACATTGGAACAAAGTGTACAAAATAAAAAGGGTGAAAAATGTATTTTCCCTACGTTAGAGATGAATGGATTTCACTAAAATCTAATATAGTCTAATATTCATATTATTTTTCTAAAGAACACAACGTTTATTTTTCGGCCACAAATGAGTTTGTGGTAAGGGCAAACTACAGATCTGCTCTGTCTCAGAGTTCAGAAATGAAGTGTCAAAAAAGTTCTTTCTAGCAGTGATGAAAGAAATTAATTCTTAAAAAATACAGTTAAAGCCGTCAGTCTTTCTCGCATGACGATTGCAAAACAAGCTGTAAATATATGATAGCCTACAAATCGCCATTGAAAACTAAATCAGACAACGCTTGTTGTGACAGAGAAGCAGATTTTTTTTTTTACTGACTCTGAGGAGTGCCCCGACATATCTGTCAACTGAACCTTAAATGCTCGCTCTTCATTTGGATCTATCCAGTGCCACTTTTTCCCAGCTGTTGATGTCGATTTTGAAGAGCTTTATGTCGCGTTTGCATACATCAGTATACCTCAGCAGTGGACTACCAGCGGATCTCATGCCTTCTGTTAAATCACAACACAGAATGTGCAAATATAAACAAATCGTCACGACTAACACGCTATAGAATATTTGACACCCTTCATAGTGCAAAGAATAGCAAGCCTATAATAAATCGTGCATGGTCGAACATGAACTACAGATTTGCCTATTCTATCTTTACAACTGTTTTTATGTGGAAGTACTTCTTTTAAAATTACTACATTTTATAATATTCTAATTATAGGCTTTTAAGACTTAGAAGACCAAATTTTCATATATATTAATTTATTAAACTCTTGCATTAATAATGCACGGGCATCCGTAGGGGGGTACATGATAGTGCACTTGCACCCCCCTGGATTCTGACTGAATCTACATCTACGTAATACAAAAATAACAGATCTGGAAGATGTATTTCATTATTTTAAAAATGGCTAAAATGTGGTTACTCGGAATTCAGAGGCGCGCACATACGCGGTTGGCCATCCATTCCATACACCTTATCTACTTATTTCTACTACTACATTAACCAGTGGAAGCATTACTTGTTCAGTTGCTACTTAGAAATTAATTGATTTGATGATGCGAAAAAATGGATAGAATTTGGCTACTCAAAATCCATAGGGGTGCAAGTGCACCCCTTTGCACCCCCCTGCGGGCACCCATACTTGCACCCCCATGGATTCTGTCTAAATCTATATCTACGTAATAAAAAACACATCTGGATGATGTATTTTATTATAAAATATTTTTTTAATTGGCTACAATGTGGCAACTCACAATTCAAAGGCACGCACGTACATAGTTGGCCATTCATTCCATACGCCTCGGCTAATCTACTACTACATTAACCAATGGAAGCACTACATGTTCAGCTGCTACCTAGAAGTTAATTGATTTGACTACTCAGAATCCAGGGGGGTGCAAGTGCACCCCCTTGCACCCCCCTGCGGGCGCCCATGGAGTGAAGGGAAGGAACCTCCACAGAAGCATAATGCTTTCGTATAACTTTAACCGGCACTGGTGCTGGTACTCAGTAGAATGTCTAAAAAATTAAAACTATTCTTAGATAGTGGTCAAAATGGTCTTGAAAACTGTGCGCTGAACTCTAAGGCTAAAAGAAGAATGTAAGACTTAGAGTAAGTGCTACAGAATTGTGCTGGGTATCAGAAGATAAGTGGAGGGAGCATGAAGATAGGTTCATCCAAAGCAGCGGTTCTCAACCTTTTAAGCTCGGCGACCACTTTTTACAATGCCCCACTCAGAATGGACCGGGCTATCTCTCTCTCTCCTCTTTCTCTCTCTCTCTCTATTTCTCTCTCTCTCTCTTCTCTCTCTCTTTCTCTCTCTCTCTATTTCTCTCTCTCTCTCTCTTCTCTCTCTCTCTCTCTCTCTCCTTATATTTTGCTACGGATAGGTTGCTAATCAGAAATGTTGGACTTGGTAACGCGAACCGTCACAACACTCTTACCACGAAAATCAGTGGACAGATGCGATGGGAGTAAAATGAAAATCTGGAGTGATCTTAACACTTCATTTTTTTATCATTTTATTTCGCAAAGACACAAATACTTAGAATTATTTAAAATACTATTTGCTTTTAGATTCGGAATAAGTATTTAGGTTGCATGATTGACCTATATAAGTAGTAATCTTAAGTGAATCAGTCCCACAAACATAGAAGACTGCATATACAATGTTTCGCCATCCAATATTGACGAACTAATTTAAATATCATGCCAGGTTTTCTACTAGCCTTTTGTCACATCCAACCTTGTGTCGCCTTCCCCACACCCCTTCATAAATGCCTGGACCCTTGTTAGCTTACATTCAGTCTTGTTCAAACAATCGATCTACTTGGGGGAAGTGATCCACTCCTCCCAGAAATCATAAATTGATCTCCCCTTTTCGGTCAATATCAATTATTTGCAAGAACTCAGTGATTCAGCTGTGTCTCAATAATGTCTATAAAAATACTTAAGGATAAAAAAAAGGGGAAAAAAACTAAAATTATGTCTATCAATAATTTAAAGGTAAAAAAAAAATAATTTATGAACAGTTTCTGTTTTTTAAAAATGAACCATTCTCATAGACTAGGCCTATATGTAAAGAATAAAAAGGAAAAAAAAATACTTTTAAAAAAAGTTTATCCTAAGGGGAATAACTCCAAATTTACAGCTATCTAGCTTAATAGTGTAAGAATATTTCCCTTTTTAGCGGCCCCCGTAAGGGGAAAAAGCCGCTATTAGGTTTGTGCAAAATGTCCGTCTGTCCGTCTGTCCGTCTGTCCGTCTGTCCGTCTGTCACACTCAGGGCGCCAAAACTAGAAGAGATACGAAAAATATTTTTTCACCATTGAATGCGGCTTGAAAAGTTTAGGTGCAACGGCTACTTTTAGTTTTCTAAAAGCAAACCGTTTAATTTATAAAAATTATTATGTAAGCGATTTTTTAATAATAAAACACCAATTGTGAAGCAATTACGTAAATCTAAGGGAGGAAATGTTACTATATAAAATGCTCTTGGCATGTAGATATCACGCACATTTTTTAAAATGAATTTATTTCTGTCTGTCCGTCTGTCCGTCTGTCAGACTCAGAGCGCCAAAACTAGAAGAGATACGAAAAAAATTTTTTCACCATTAAATGCGGCTTGAAAAGTTTAGGTGCAATGGCTACTTTTAGTTTTCTAAACGCAAACCGTTTAATTTATAAAATTAATTATGCAAGCGATTTTTGAATAACAAAACACCAATTCTAAAACAATTACGTAAATGTAAGGGAGGAAATGTTACTATAAGAAATGCTCTAGGCATGCAGATGTCACGCACATTTTTTAAAATGAACTTTTAGCAGCGGCTTTCGTGTACTAGCGTAAAGACCGGAAATGACATGATTCTAAACTAATTTCTTAAATTTTTAAAAAAATCAGATTTTTTAAAATAAAATTGTATAATGCCCCCATTAAAATGAAACTAACATATTTTTGTGCGTTTTGCCTGTTGGTTGGTCTGTCCGTCACGGTTAGAAAAAAACACTAAAGGCTTTTGAAAATATGATTTAACTTTTACTGTTCTTTCAGAAATATTGCGATAGTTTAAGGATGGGAGCATAAAGGAATTGAGCCAGGGACTTAGAAGGAACATCCGAAACATCTTGCGAATAGGCGGATCTGACAGGGATCCGACTCCGACGGGGGCCGCCTCTGAGTTTGTGTATCACACAAACTCTCTTTGTAATCTTGTTTGATATTAAATAAAATTACCACTATTTTCTTTTTTTTTTTTTCATTAATTCATTTCTTTTATTGATTCGTGTGCAATAAAAAAATGTGCAAAGCTTCAACTGGATCCGATAATGAGAAGTTGAAGAAAAAACATGTTCAGAATAGAATATGTATCTAACAGAAAAATAAACATTTCTATCAGTTTTGAGAACCAAAGAGATATACTTTTTAAAATGGCAATGCGTTCGGACCTCTATGACACAAAACATTAACTAGTTTGAGGCGAGGCTTACACAGATTGAAAACTGCTTTGAGTAAAATAGGTCTGCATTCCATACGAAACCCTAGATTTTTATCTTTACACTTACCGAGCCTCAACCTTCATCATCTTTCAGCTGAAGAATGTATTTACAAAATTAATTTATTTAATTAATTTGTTGACAACACTTACAACGTCCACAGACTGCCATAAAAATGGCGGAACAACTCCAAGTGCCGAAATTCAGAGTGGTTCTAATTCGGACACACTTGTCTGCGGGCATGTTGTCTGGTTCGCCTGTGTTCCATGCTGCCCACGTGACGTCAACACCTGACAAAAATAGATTGGCTCGTTTACCCGTGGTGTGTTAAGCATATGTTAAGCTTAGGTCTCCAACAGGTCAATTGAGCTACAAAGATAAAAGAAGTCATTTGGACTCTTCAAGCTGATGGGGTTGTCTCATACATTGAGATTTTGTTGTGTATGGACAAATGTAAAATTAAATTTCCCTTTTAGTCCTTGTGGTCTACGGGGCAGATGATGTAAAGGTCATCTGTTTCTACGGTTAAAGAAAGTGTCATGTGGCCAGCACAACGACCAACCGCCTTAACATTTTCTCAAATTAATGTCAGGTAGCCATTAGAGCTGGGTGGACTCAGAGGCACCCGAAGATTCTGAAAGAATCTCAGTCTTCACCAGGGTTCGAACCCAGGACCTCAGATCGGAAGCCAAGATGTTTACCTCTCAGCCACCGCGGCCCCTGTGTATGGGACAGGTGACATAATATACATTATTTTATCCCCTCCTATTTCGTTTTAATAAGTTCAGCAGGTTATCATGCTTCTAGCTATGCCATCAAACCTCTATGTGCTTCCTTGTAGAGCTGCATAAGCTTAAATACATACCCAGATTAGCACTAGAATCTTAACTCAGGGTATTCCTCAAAGTTCAACCAAGATATCAACAAATATAAAATTCTAGAACTTAATAATACTGAATTTCTTTTTTTCATTCAAGCAGAGACATAGTGGGCAAAACGTGCGCCCAGGTTAAGAAACCTTATTGGAGGCTCTACCTCCCATTTTCATGAACATCACATAGAAATATAGGCTTACAAATAAAAAGTATTTAATAATAATATAATACAAATAACCATTATATGAAATACGTAAGTAAAATATCTACGATAATTTTTGGCACCTCCCTAAGGATGGCGCGAGGGGCATCATGCCCCCTTGCCACACGCTCGCTACGCCTCTGCAGTTAAGTGCCGACAGGATAAACTCAACTGCTGGGGACTTGTATGTATTAAAGATATAACTGAAAGTAATAAATCTGGCTTAAACACATTTAATCAATTACAGAGAAGTGTTAATACATCTCGACTAAAATGACAGTAGTGCAGTGATGTGCAAACTACGGCCAGCGGACCATATCCGGTCCATCGAAACCCACAGTGCATGATGAGGCCTCAAATCAAAAGTCTTTGTCAAAGAAATTACGATGCGCAGGTTAAACAAAACCGAAAGGAGAGAGAGAGAGAGAGAGAGAGAGAGAGAGAGAGAGAGAGAGTGAGAGAGAGATGGAAAGAGAGCGGGACTTGAAATTTCAATGTAACAGATGCCCTCACTCACAGGCGTGTTCCGGCTATTTTAAACAATTTAAAATCTGGGAACGAATCAACGGGCGAAGCCAGTGATTACTGCTAGTTCAATAATATTTTAACGAAATCTAAATTCTTTTACTTAAGCCCCGGTGAGGGGGGAGAAGTTAACTCTATTGCCATGAAATAATAATTTGGTGACAATTTGGTCTATTCTACGTTTCGATCTTGAAGATCAATGATGGGTGACGTCAGGTGATTACGAAAAACAAAAAAAAACAAAGTTGCGACCTGCACATGTTAATGCAGACAATCCCGTTGTTCTCGAGAGTCTATTAGTTCCCATCGTCTTCTGCGCATGCTCGGCGAGGACAACTCTTTGTGTTTCAAAGTTGTGTCCCGTGGTTTTAGTGAGAGTTCTCTAGCTGTCTACTACAAGCTGCTTTTTTTTTTCTATGCAAGTGGGGGCAACATGGCGCTTGATTTGATTTCTATAGCGCTTCGTAGAAAACGGGGAACCCCCTTTCTTCATCGACCTCCTTTTATCTCGCCAAAAGAGATCGTCTTTGGCAAGCGGTCAATATTGCAAGGGATATCACTGACTATCAACTGCACAAGTTCATCAGCATTATTGTTTACGGTTCTTGTCGGTGGTAATTATGTGATTACAGAGTTGTTGATCCTTTTCAAAACAAAGATAAAACGAAATTAGCCAAGGTAAATCTGGTGGACTACAGCTAATCGATAAAATACAAACATAATAAAGAAAATATTACAGATAAAGCTTGTAGACAATATAGAACGTAACTTCCCATACCATAATTTATTATCATTCTATTCTTATCTTTGTATTATAAATAATCTTATATATGAATATATATCATTAGCGTAGTTAGGGTTTGGGGGGGGGGGGAGACTTGGCATTGTTAGAGTCCCTGCATTTTGACATTCGACAACAAGACATTGGATAATGTAATTAACAAAAATATATTAATAAATTCCCCTTGCTACAGTAGATGAGGAAAATTAATATAAAAAATAATTATTAGACCTATTTATTGAATAATGCCGGGACTTAACTATTTCTCTCCTAACTGACGATACCAACGTTGATTCCACCGGAATGTGGTAAATAATTACGGAGAGAAAGAGTTAATAGTTTTGTTCTTAATAGCTGGCTTGTCCGATTAATCGTTATCAGTTGTACAAGAGG
The DNA here is from genome assembly GCA_021533235.1 of Biomphalaria straminea. Taxonomy (NCBI): domain Eukaryota; kingdom Metazoa; phylum Mollusca; class Gastropoda; family Planorbidae; genus Biomphalaria; species Biomphalaria straminea. Next base: position 23,327,536 of record JADKLZ010003044.1, on the reverse strand, counting down.
ATTTGTTTCGGTAATTTAGGATGTGGTTCAAATTAGGCGCGCGACAAATAAACCGATTATTATAATAATCGGATTCGACAACACATATACAATGCATGAATGTATAGGTACTTGTTATCTGTTTAATGTCTTTACCTGTGTCCCAGACATGATATTTTTTCTTGACAGAGTAATGCATGCCAATCCAGTACTGTTCCTTTCTGTCAATAAGAAAGAAAAAAAAACAATGAGTATAAATTTATATGCAGACCACACAAAAGTGACCATTTACCCAGGCGATCTTTTTCCGTTAAAAATTGAAAAGCGTTCTGTGTAGCAGGTCAACTGTTGTAACCATGCACTGCACAAGGTGCTTATAGTCCTGCAAACTACGTTTATTTACACAAAATAATTATATTTACTTTTATTTTTAAAGAGGCACAATCTAACACAAACACTGTATTATTACTATATGGTGAACAGGAAAGTAATTCATTATTATTTAAAGAATGTAATATATTTCTTTTTCCCGTAAACAGAACTAAATTAACTTTACAGATAGAAAGGTACCGTCAGGGCCGGTCATAGCAATTGCGGGGCCCTATGCGAAACTGATTGCGCGGGGCCTAGTCTGAGTGGAAATAATGTTAATAAGTGAAAATTAGGTTTTTGTATAAGAAAAAAAATCAACTTTGAATTTTATTGACATTTTACTAAGTTAAAAAATTGCGATCAAATTAACTGTACTTTACGAACCTTGTAACCTATGGCATATTTAAGTATGGTTATAAAAGTAAATAAAGTAGTGAAACTTCAAATCCACTACCATTCACCCGATTGTTACATTTTATTACAAGAAAGCTGACAATGCCTTTTTTTCTTTTATCGCGCATAGGATTGGCATTTTCAGCAATGAATGACACCCACAAATGACAATTTTGTCTATTTTTTTGGAGATTTTTATGTTTTCGGGAGGTTTTAATGAATTCGGGAGATTTCCAGGAATTTTATATAGCCTATATATTTTGAATTAGCGCGGGGCCTATGAAAGCGCGCACCCACTGCGACCGCATAGGTTGCAGTGGCCTAAGACCGGCTCTGGGTACCGTAGTTATCTAGATCTATAAATATATTTTTTAAAGTTCAAATTGGAAAGAAAGTAAAGGCCTCTGCAAGAATCCTTCCCTGGGCCTCAGATTACTCAAATCCAGCCCAGACAGACACAGTTACATTAACAAATCAAACAGTAAATATAAAAAGTACCTTACGCGATAAGAAATGTACATTGTACCTACGCTGGATATTTCAATTGTTTTAAGATTGTGTCCAACGATTGTTTAGTATCCACCACAGCCAGACCATCGTAGCCGAGGCTCTTGCATTTTAACACCGCGCCGGAATAGTTCCTGTGAGTGTCCTCCAGGAGATAGAACTGCCCCTCTGTTAGCAAGGCCCGATCTAGCAATAGTGAAGCCCACAGCGAGAAGCACACTGCTCCGTACACTCTATCATACAGAGATATCATGATATAGAAACAACAATTCTCAGGATCATTGACGCGTTTTGATATCTCACTGTAACTATCAGATCAGCTGTGAGCTCAACCAACACATAAACTTTGAAGTGAATAGTGAAGAGTCCAATCTTAGGTTAGCACACGGTTCACAGAATCTTAAATTATCACTAAGCTTTTATCCGCTGTAAGTTCACCAATATAATCCCCCCTCCCCTCTAGTTATTAGGACATTTGCTGATGTTTGGGTGCTAACGCAATTTTCTCCGCCCTATGTCAACGGTATCGATTGTTAGATCACTTCTGTTATCCAACCGGATGTGGGGCTGTGTGGTCATCGAGCATTACAAAGTACAACAAATATTGGCAAAGTGATCCACAAAACCTTCGGAGTTTTTTTTTTTTCTTTTTAAATGTGTATTATTCTGTTTTTAAGATTTAGGCCACAGAGAGGCTATTAATGGAATTTGGCTGTTGAGCTACTCATTGAATACTCTTGATAATAGAAAAGAATTTTCATTAATTAAAATAGCAATTTACTGTGCAGTGATGATAGAGTCGTTGATTGGGTCGATCTCAATAAGATTGTTAAGTGCATATGATTAGTGGATTACACATCTTTGCTTTTAACCAATGATGATAAAACGTCTTTAGTTTGAGATATTATTTTCTTATCTTACAATGCACTACATGAAAAGCATAGAATCTACAGTGCCACCCTGGGCAAGGTACTTTATTGGCGCCCTCTCCCCATTTTTTTTAAATTAACATCACATATACTCTTATAAATAAAAAGGTATTTAATAATTTAATAATTTACGTTATGCGGATGTATGCAAGAGCGACAAGAAGTTCTTCAAAATCGACACTGGCAACTAGGTAGACGTAGCACTAGATCCATATGAAGAGAGAGAGAGCATGAAGGAGGGATCTTGGATTGCAGACGCCATACACAACAGAAGCAGAAAGAAGGGTGAAAATGCAACGGCGTCTGGTGATTACATATGTTCAACCTGCGATCGCAGCTGTGTATCAAGGATTGGCCTTTTTAGTCACACAAAAGGTTGCAAGGTTGTAAAAAGCTACCTCGTTTATCTTTTAAATGGCGGAGTTGAATGAACTGCAAGGATAATTAACTGCAGGAGTATGAGTTTGACTCTGGACAAAGACTATGAATTTTTCAGTCGAGAGTTTACTATTTATATTTTTTCAGACCTGTCCTATTATTATTAAACATGTTCTACTTAGTGGAAGAGACTATATAGATTAAGATCACAACAGTAGATGGGCTTCGTATTTAACATGCAGAATGTCAATAAGTTCGATTACTGAATCTTTAGCATGGCAGTTGGAAAGTTGATATGAATCGAACCATACGACCCCATAAAGAATCGCTTTACACAGAGGAAAAAAAATCGTCTACTAAAAAAAAAGCACAACACACAATGTAAAAAAAAGAAATACACACAAACTAAAAACAAAACAACAAAACAAAAACAAATACAGGACAAAAACAAAACAAAAAGATGAAATAAAAATATTGCGTTGAACAAATTAAAAGTGTCCAGGTACTGGGGGAAAGCCTTGACCTTTTACGGCGATCTAGTCACGCATTGTTGTATCTGACGAGCTGCTCAGCGACACAAGTATTGACCAATAGGAGGGAAAGTATCGACCATCAGGAGAGAAACATTGACCGTTACGTAATCTAAAACCTGGAACCAAGGTATGTAGCCTTGAAAACTCATGTGACGTCTGCTGAATGAGACAAATGGGAGCGAACTGTATTTCCATTCATCGTAATCAGGGCCGCCGCGAAATTAAGTCATAACTTCTCTCCCTACCATCTTTTTATTTTCTATCAAAAAAAAATTCCCTTTAATTTGGAGTTTCTTATTAATTGTATCTCGGAGATTCTCAAGTTTAACTAAACAAGGTCAAGGATGCTTAATTGGAAATTAAAATTACTGTGCTCCACTATCTACTGACACGTGTGATTCTGAAAAATTTGCAGTAGGCCCCACAAGTACTAAATTTTGGGGGTAAATTATTTCTACACATGCATTCCAATACTTCGTGGAAACTAATTTCAGGTTCATAATACATTTGTATTAATCTTAAGTCTTTATAAACTTCTTTCCAATGATATATAATTAGTTCTAGGCCTACGTATCATCAGTTCATTTATACAATAAATTAGAGCGATTTGCAAATCTTTTTTTTTTTACTCGATTCTTTACGTTACATCTTCTCATTTTTATGGCCATTGCCTATATGCAATATGTTTCAATCATAGACATAAATAAATATAGACTGGCCAATAAGACTATTTTATGAAACGAAATTTGTGAATTGCAATTGTGTGTACTTTATTTATGTCTATGTTTTGTTTAGTTCTTAAGACTGAAGATCATTCAATTTTTAAATTCTTCATAATTCTGAAATCCGAATACAATAGATATACATGTTTTCAAGTTACATGAAGTTACTTCCTCTTTCCAGTCTATATTTATATATATTTATATATGATCTTCCACATTTTTTTTGATCAATAAAATTTGGTATGGAACAAAGGTTTTAAATTCTACATCTAACCATTCCGGAGCAGTAAAGCGCTTGGCTTCCGTACCTAAGGCTCGAGTTCGAATCCTGGTGAAGACTGGGATTTTTAATTTTGGAATTTTCGGTCGCCCTTGAGTTCACCCAGCTCTAATGGGTACCTGACATTAATTGAGAAAAGTAAAGGCGGTTGGTCGTTGTGCTCACCACATGACGCCCTCGTTAACCGTGGGCCACATAATCAGATGACCCCTACATAATCTGCCCTATAGTCCAAATGGTCTGAAAGGGGAATTTAGGAGGCGATGTGGCTAAGCAGGCGCGGTGGCTGAGCTGTAAAGAGCTTGGCTACCGAACAGGGGTTCGAATCCCGGTGAAAACTGGGATTTTTAATTTCAGGATTTTCGGGTGCTTCAGAGTCAGAGTCCACTCAACTCTGAGGTTAGTTGGGGAAAAGGTCTGAAAGGGGAACTTTACTTTTACTTTTTATATCAGGCACAAAATTACAAGATTTATAAAGAGTGTTTTTCATCTTTCACTTTTTTTTAAAGCTATGGATGTATGTAATTGTATTTATAATGCTATTAACTTAAAAAAAAAATTAACATTAAAAAAAGGATAACTTTGCATATTTTTACCAACAACAAAATTTGTTCACCTATATTCAAAGCACTTATTCCATAATAGGTCATGGCGGCCCTGCTCGTTATGTTGATAAAAGTCGCAGAAGTGACTCTTTCGTTGTCTTCTACTGATATCCGCTATTTGATATAAGCCTACTGCTATTTAAAGGGTTTGATACTGATCGAGAAGCTGGACTTTTTAAGTTCATATCCAATATTTGGCTTTGGGCTCTGCAAACTTACAAGCAGGTTTCGGATCGGGAAAGAGAGGAAGGGAGGGGCGATGAATGGACAAAAGAAACAAAAATGTCAAAAACAAGCAAAATTAAGAAACAAATTACACACACACAAAACTTGTATACAATTATATATCATGGTATTTAACGTATTTGACTGTTCGTACAGACCCATGTGACTTCCCTACTTGAGTAACTAATGAAGCCAATCATTGATAGATATCCCCGTCGCCGGTTGAGCAGTTAAAAGCATAAGAGAATGTCAGCGTTTTTCTTTCTCCTGGTGTGTTCACAATCTCAGATCTTGGATCCTTCCGTTAAGTTTACACTCCATGTTTCCATGGCATTCTTTCCCATGCTTTTTTTTTTCACGTGATTATGAATTAAATTGGCCGCACGTTTGTGGTCTGGGTTCAAAGTAAGGTCAAACCTTTTAAACATTCTATCTCACAAATGTCAATATACCATACTTGATATCTTTTCATCTAGGCGAACACTCCAGATACTTAACAGAGACAAAGTTAATGTAAAATTTTGACAGTATGTGAAACAAATTATAACAATTTTGTGAGGTTTGTATTTAATGATGGAGGCGCGGTGGCTGAGCTTGACTTCCGAAACGGTGGTCTTCGGGTTCGAATCCTGGTGAAGACTGGGTTTTTTCATTTCAGGATCTTTAAGGGCCTCTGAGTTAGGAAAAAGTAAAGTTGTTGGCCACATGACACCCTCGTTAACCATTGGCAACAGAAACTGATTACCTTTACATCATATGCACTATAGACCGTAAGGTCTGAAAGGGGAATTAAACGTTACTAATCTTTAATGATTAATCAAATTTACGTTTCTACGGGAAAGAACTATACATTTACAGTCATACATATCAAAATTGTAGGTTTTAATATTTTGTTTTCAATCTAAAAAAAAATTAATCAATTAACGCTAAATAAGTAATTAATTCTTTAATTTTTAAAACTCATAATTTGTTAGGTTTCAACATAGACATAAATAAATAAAGACTAGCCAATATGAGAGTTTTTTTTTAAACGAAAATTTGTGCTTTGCAATTGTATGTACTTTATTTTATGTCTATAAATTGTGTTTAATCTTCAAGACTGAAGATAATGCAATTTTTTAATTTTTCATAATTCGGAAATCCGAATACCATAGGCTTTTTTTTTTAAAAAAAAAGACATTCCTAACTGGAAATTGAAGTTTAGACCAAGGATTAGAGTCCTTAAACTATATATTCTATCCTTAGACCAACTAAAGCGTTTGTCATGGTTTGAACTTTAACCTCTCCTTCACCAAGCAATATAGAGCACATAGAAGTAATTTTCTTTCAAGTGAGATTGAGTTAAATCAATATCTGTATCGATTATATAACAATAGCTTTTAAGGTTCAATAAACAAGAATGAATTGTGGGTAGACAAGGCTTAATGACTCAACATTTTTTCTTTCCGTTATTCTGACATGGGACGCAACTTATCCCGTAATTGAAAAAATCAACGGCGATAACTCAAAGATATTGACCCCCCCCCCCTTCTGAAACATGATGTGACGTCATGTTCATCAAAGCCATTTGTGTAAAAAGGAAAATCAGATAAAGACAAGGTTTTCAATTACTAAAAGTTATGTTTATTTAAGTTATGATTTCTAGGAATCCCTTGAGTAATCGAGAGCATATTTCTAAAGAAATTTCTCAAACAATGTACAACTTTTTGCCAGTCTAAGTCCTACCAAAAATTTATGAAACAAAAAAAAAATTATTAGAATGTACTATCTTGTTAACTGTATCTATAACCGTCCTATTTCCTTCTTTTACAGCTCTCTGAGTTTTATGCTATTATATACTGCACTTAATGAATCTGTGATTCATATTGATGTCCTATGTTTAAGACAAAGTGAAGACTTGATGACTAAACTACTGTAATATCAAGTTCTAAATAGTAAAATGTTAATCAGCATGAACACATTACTGCTGTGTCATGTTGGAATTAGCTAGATTATAATCAAGTCAACTAAGAAGATTTTTTTTGTTATCAACTCAATAAACAAATCGATGTTGTTTATCATTAACAAATATTAACGAACTTGGTGCTCTTTTTGTCTCTCTTAACAAATTTGAAGTTGCTTACAAACTCATTCCATAAATTTGATGTTAACATTTTATTTTTGAAAATATCGAAAGTTGGCATCTTCTTACATGGTGTCAACTAGAATACATCATCAGAGCATGGAACTATACTAATAGTTCCATGATCAGAGTAGAACAATCGATTGCATTAGAATTGGTTTTACTTAAAACAAGGTAGCTTAGCAATGGATATTTTAAAAATTTGGTTCTCTCTTAGTGTATATCAACTTAGCAGACGAAAAGAAAAAGGAACGACAATGAAATGCTCATATCTTAATACTCTAGTCTAGTGTGTTGTGCAGGGGTGTCTTGGGGGGGGGGGGGGTTCGATTGCTGGAAGATTTGTAAACTTCCACAGTCTCTTGCAACTCAATAAATGAGTGTTACGTCATATTATAGGCCTATGTAGAAGGCATTGTTTTTGCATTTCCCTTTTCGGCTTCCATGTAATGAGTCTAACTGTAATCATCCTCGTTGCATTTCCAAGCTTTAAAAAAAATTGACCAGTGTGATAATTGAACCGACAGCATTTGCGTATTAATGTGACACTCTATCAACTTAGCTAAACTGCCATACTTCTGTATAAAATTTCAATTTGAATTTTTTGTTCTTCTGCTTTTAACCTCCCTTTGACTATGAAGAAAGAGCTAATAGAAAGATTGGAAACAAAAACGAACAACTTACTTTCAATATTTTATTTCCATAAGTTGTCCATAACAAAGCATTAACAATAGTCTAAAAATAGATCAAATCTCAGAGATAATATAGGATAATACATTTACAAAAAATAAAATAAAAACATAAAAACTCTATAAATGCATCAAATATTTTTATTACATGTTACTATGAATTGATGTCAATTTTCATTCTACAAAATACTTTTATTTAAAGCTCGTGTCAGGGAAAGCTACTCTATGTAAGTTACGATCAAACTTCTTCTTTCAGTGCTGGTTTATCTTATCTTATAACATACAGACATAACTTCAACAAAAAAAAAAAAAAAAAAAGACAACGTCTCGTAATGTCCCTAGGACATCAATGACTTAAAGTCATTGGCTTTCAGACAACTTATTCCATCCACTAATAGCGCTATAAAAAGGAGCATTTGCATACATGTGTCCTTGCATATGGAACAAGGAATGTTTCATATGTATTTGGAAGTACTTAATTATGATTTGTTTTTGTATTTCACAATTATGGTTCAGAATTTTTGTAAAAGTACTTTACATGTAAGTCTTCTCTTCTGAAGGCTTTCTAAATTTTGTGATTTTACTAAAGGTGTTACTCTAGTCAACTGTGAATACTCGTTTGTTATGCATCTCACTACTTTAATTTGTCTGTTCCAGTTTTTTTAATGTTTTCTTGAATTGAGGAATTTTATTGACCTATTCAAGGTTAAATAACATTTTAGTTTGATAAATGCAATTTATAAATCAGAGATGTGCCTATTATCAAAAAAATCTTTCCACAGGCAAGCTGAGATTGTGAGTTGTGGCACGTCTTTAGGTCGATATGCAGTGATTCAGTTCTGAATGAGAAGTACTTGTTTTACATTCTCAAGTTTCTTCACAATTAGCCTCCACATTATACAATGACGATAATTTAGACAATAAAAATTTCCAAAAGATATTAATGAACAAGAAATCCTATGGATTCATTGATTGGAAAAAAATAGAAAAGTAACATTGTTCATTCTTCAATCAAAACCCACAACAAAAAAGGGTATAAAATAAGAAATACAAGCATTCAGATTGTTTATACTGCATTTTGTTTATAGTCACAAACAAGCAAATTCAAATAGAGTAAAATATCACAGAATAAAATGCATATTAGTTAAGTTTGAAAAAAAATTAAGATCAATTTTCATTAGAGTTTTAATTTTGTTGTAAATGTAGACTATGGATTTTTTTTGTGGCCAGCAACACTTTGCCATCACATCAAATATTGCCAGTTTGTAAAAACATTTAAAAAAAAAAATAATTTTCCAATTTTACAAGAAAACTTCAATCAGTGGGTGTTAGGGGTTTAAGTAGAGAATTGAAGATATCACATTTTTGAAGTATAGAATATGTATGCTTCATTATCTAATTGACATTATCTCTGCATATTTATAAGCAAGAAAAACAAACATGGAGACTTTTCAAGAAATTTATGATGACAATATAAAAAAAAAAAGAATTGTGAAATTTTTTTTTTCCCCTTTACAATGTTCCCTCAGATATGAAAATAATTACATTCAAGTCCAAACGTCCAGCAGAACAGCAGGGGATGTGGGGTGGAAAGGATTCAAACATGGGACCATCAACTGGAAGTCCAGAGTTCATACAACTTGACATATTAAGGTAGCCATATAAAAAAAATATAATTTTTTTATGGTAACTTGAAATTAACAAAACAACATTCTTTTGACTACAAATACAAGAAAAACAAAGTTTCATAATTCTGAAACTTGTAGTGGTCAAAACATGTAAATGTTTATAACATTTATATATTTTTAAAAATTTATCAATTCTCATCAAATTGATGAATTTCCAACATAACTTGATGTCTTTTATGTTACAAAATGATAATAACATTTGTAATACTGGTTTTATTATATAAGAAATATGGCAAATCAAAAGGTTCCAAAAAAACAACAACATAACAGGAAGACAGTAAACATCTAATATATAAACATAACACGATGGAAGACAATCAGAATAACTGAACATGATGTATAACACTATAATAATCTATTCTAAATGTTTTTTTTTTTTTTTTTAACTTTTACAGAAAGTAAAAATTATATAAATTTATTACACTAATTTGAACACTCTTAAAAAGTTATTGAAAGATGGTTAAAAAAAAAAGAATTATTTTGTTTATGAATTGCATAACACATTTAAAAAAAAGATTTAACTATTTATGGACATATGGTATTGACATTGAAAATTCCATCATATAAATTCACAGAAAATCATGAAGATTCTTGGACCAGCAGTAGCACATAAGGTAACTAATGTTTTTTGAAGTAATCAATCAATTCTTTTGTCCATTTTTCTGTGTATCTTTAATGACAATGATTTTAAAAGACATATACAATGCTTTGGTATATCTACTGTACAAAGTGGTTGAGCAGATGTCATTTACAAATGTCATTTGACGTCTCCACTTACTATTTCTAACTTTACCACCCTAACAGACAAAACTAATCATTAAAGAAACAAATAGCAGAATAGAAAATAATGATGATCTAACTGCATTTAATTGATCCTATGTATATTTGTCTTCATTGTTTTCTTACAATAATGTCTTAGCTAATACAAAACAACAACAAAAAATCAAGTTTCTTCAAACAAAGCTTTAGAACCACTCATAATCTCCACAAAAGCCTTGTTGGTATATTTTTGAATGGTATCGATGTATTCTGGTACTTTGTGGAGTTTGATAAAATTTTCTCCAGTCGTCTTTAAAGGCTCTGGACCAAGTTTACCATCAGGGTCTGCTTTGGTTACCTCCCTTTTCAGTTTCTGCTCCTCCTCTAAAACTAGCTGTATAGAACTTGAGACCTAGATTGAAAAAAAAAATATATATAAACTGATTAACATTGTAAGACAGACTTGGGTTTAAACTGAAATACATCGGCTAATTTGAAAGAAAAGCTTATTTTTATCTAAAAAAAAAATCCATTAGTAGACCAAACCAGCCACATGAGGAGGCATAAAACCCGAGTGCAAAGCCCTAAGCCACCTGGATAACAAAATGGTCAACATTGAACCTCGATGAACGAACTATATATAATCCAAATGTATGCAATTTTGGGCAATATACTTATTGTAGTTTGTAAACATTGTGAGTATCAAAACAGGACATCATATAAGACTATAAGTATCAAAGTCACAGCACTCAAACAATGCTATAGCAACCAAAAAACAAAGAGAAGTATACAAAGCAAGGTTTAAGATAGTATTACCAATTTTAATTTTTAATACAATTTAAAAAAAAAATATATATGTCTCTTAATACAAACAATTGTCATTATTTTCTTCTTTAGCTACAGTTTTGTTCACAAAGGAAGATTATGACATTCTAGCTCAAACGTCATGCAGAACATCAGGGGATGGCAGCAGGTAAAATTTAAATTTGGGACCATTTTGATGACAGTCTGAAGTACACAACTCATTACCAGGCAACAAAACCCTCCATATGTAACATGGAGAGTAAGTGGAGATGGATTGGTCACACCCTTAGAAAAGATACCAGCAACAGAGCTAGGCAGGCCTTAGAGTGGAACACCCCAGGGAACAAGACGTAGAGAAAGACCAAAACGAACATGGTAACGCAGTATACTGGAGGAAGCCGAGAGGAGAGGAAAGAGCTGGGAAGCCATCAAAAAACTTGCAAGAGACCGTTGAGAGTGGCGTGTTTTTGTCTAGGCCCTATGTTCCATGAGGAACACAAAGGAACGATGATTATGATGAAACCCTCCATATAGTTTTAAAAAGTCCTCAATATTTCTATACTTAAGAATACTTGTTTACTATTCACTACACTCCTTTGAATGGTTTCAAAGGTCAAATCAATATTCTGCTGCATGATAAAATCCATAATACATTTCAGTTTATATAGTGTGGATATCCAGTGACTAAAAAGATTGAAAAAAGTTTAAACTCACTGAACATATAATTTTAATCTTTTTATAGCTTAGCAATAAATAATTTTATGCTACTATAGTAAGTAATGATTTTGATAGTAAATCATGTGGTGAAAATAAATGAAGTTCTCTGGTTTGTGAAATCATTAGGTTATGAGATTGACGTCATGAGATTGATCATTTTGTTGGACAATAAATTATGAGTTAAATCATTAAAGTTCATGGCAAGTCATGAGTTGAATCATTAATTTTGATAGTAAGTCATGATTCAAATCATTTAGTTAGGTAGTAAATAATGAGCTGAATTTAGTTAGTTTGAAGTTTGTTAGTAAGTTATGGGTCCAATAGAAATTCATGAGGTTTGATGTATTAACCTGTGAAGCCTTATCCAGAATGTTCTTAATGAGTTTATTGGTCCTGTTATACAGCTCCAGTATCTCTACAACTTCTTCTGGTGGACCTTCACACTTCTCTGAGACCTCTCGCTTATCATACACAATCTGTATGCAGTTTTTGGTCCTGGATCCAGTCAGATGAGCTCCACCTGAGAAATAGATTTAGAAACAAATTTTTTAAATGCAAGAAGTGATATAAAAGTAAACCAACATTTTTAATCACTGGCAAAATGCCAGTATTTATATAATATTGAAATTAATTTGCAATAGCCGATAGTTGAAGAGAAAACCTTCTGAAATGGTACTTCAAGCATTGGAACCAGTGAAATCTGCCTGTGTGGAGTGTTACCAGAGAATGCTGACCATGTCCACCAGAATTGCTTTCTTTACTAAGAGGCCCGCACAAGACACTGGCCCCAAAACACACCAATAGAAAGAAAACTATATGGAGAGCTCCCTGACTTGGAAACCAGTGCGCAGTTCATCTCATATATTGGTGTAGTGATCTGAACCCTCCAACATAACAATGAGAATGAAGAAGAAGAAGAAGGTTCTTCAAGCCAAACCAAGTAGTTACTTTATTTTCAATAAATCGCTGTCTTGATCTCTTTTTCTATGTTTATGTTATTTGATACACTTTTCAATTTATAAAATAACTAATTAATAATTAAAGTATAATTAATTCAATATCACTTAATGCCTTCATTAGAGTGAATATAATGACTTTTTCTGATAAAGAACATGGATAAAAATTAATGCTTCATTAACACTAGTACCTCAGTTTACTAGTAGGCCCAACTTATTCAAAAAATGTTGAAAACCACTTCTCTATCTAAAGGCAATTTAAAATGGTAATGCAAGGACATAACTGACCACATTTCTTGGATAACACTTTCAGACAGTCAACAATTGTTGGTATCCCAGCAGTCTCAGAGACAAATTTACTCTTGAACTCAAACAAGCATTTCCTAAGTTCATAAAAGTTGTTGTACAGGTCATTATAAAGTTTACTGTGATCCTAATGGAAAACAAACAAAAGAAATAATTAAAGACCAAAAAAACAACAACTAATATTAAGTGTGTCAGTTAGTCATGTAATTCAATTTGTTAAAGGTCTAGATCTGCGCAATTAGAACAATTTTTAAGCAATTGTTTTTGTTTAGCGCAATGTCATGCTTTTAGCTTTCTCAATACTCAATGATCCTATCACTTGTCTGGACCATGTGGAAAGGGGTGGGGGAGAAAGAAGGGAGTATCTTGGTGTTTAATTTTTAAATGCATTTTAAAAAAAAAGGGAACAAAGTGAATTTGAATTTGTGGGCTATAGCCTTCTCAGGCTTCTCAAGCCAACATGGCAACCACTCTACTAGTGAAGAGTTTATGAACATGGAAGATTGTAGAGCTATTGTTTCTATTTCATTCTTGTGTACACTAAGCTTCAGATGACTATCTATAAAGGGGACTAATTCAGCTTATTCCACCACTTCAGTCAATGTGTCAAGTACAAATTATTTCCCTTGTTTGAGATACCAAACTAAATAATTTATTACCAATAATAAATAAACTAATTGGTTAATTTTTAAAATAGATTCTTGTGTTGCCAGGTAAAAGAAATAATTTTGCCAAATTTCAGCTAGTTCCGAGATTGAACTATAATGTGTACAACATTTTGGCCAGACAGACAGAGTGAGCCAATATAAGCTTTGTAAAACGAAGTTGTACAAGTCATTATAAAGTTTACTGAGATCCTAAGAGAAATAAAAAGCTTCTCCAAAATACCTAAAAAAAAAACAATATGAATTAATACTGATGAATTGGAAAGTATGAGGATCATAATGTAGAAATTACCTTATATTTATTAGAATGAGCTTTGCTATCTGCTTTAATAGAAATAATATACTTTGGATGACTGTTTTATTCAAAATAATAAATAATAATAAAATATTATTTCTAAGACAGTATATGTCTAAACATGTTCTGTTATTCCCTTTACATGTTCAGTTTACAAATAGATTCATGACAAACTAGTCTAGTTTTCGAAAATTATTTTTATCACATATGTATATTGAAGAATTGGATGTGTCAAAAGACCACATGGCTACCTGTTAAGGGGGCTAGAGTTTTAGTTCAACTTAAGTTCAGTTGTGTTTTTTTTTAGTCCACCCAGCTCTAATAGATACCTGACTTTAGTTGGGGAAAAATACAGGTGGTTGGTATTAATGAAATTTTATATATTTTTTGTTGTTGGCCTCCTTCAGTCGCAGATGGTTGATCTTGTAATGTCTTTTTCTTATGGGACTGTAAATTCTATTCTAGGCATTTATATAGAAGTACATATATATATAATGACAACTGATATATTATATACTGATATTTATCTAGAAAGTATATAAATGTGCAGTGGAGTTGACCAACCTGAAAAGTTTTATCCAGTGTGGCTACAGTTTTCACAGGGGCTAAGCTAATGGCTGTCAGATGTTCCAGAGATGAAGCTAATAATAAAAAAATAAAAAAAATCACAAATTCAAGTCACTTTTATTTAGTCTAATAGAAATATTGTTGCTAATTTTAAAAAAGAGAGTGATTGTTGCTTCTTTATGCATGAGTATGTATGATACTTTCTGCCTTGACAAACAATAAAGTTCAATAAAGATGAACTCTAGAACTTGATTGCTTCTCCTAGAAAGGTGGCAGACAATGCTCTAACTAAACAGGACAATTTCAGAGAATAACAAAGATTTACTGCTGCAGGGGTGAATAGCAAGGAGGGAGGGAGGGACTAGCAGGGGCACGTGACCATGACCATTGACTTCTGGAGTGTTAACTTCATACAGAAGGATGTTTTGTGGACATCTCTATGGTCTAATCTTCTCATCATGGTTATACAACAACAATGCCATGACAAATACATCTGTCTGCAGGTTGAAAATAAACTTATATGTCAAACCTCAAGGGATCAACAATCAAACAATTTCACTTAAAATGAGATGGGCACTAACACTCCACCCTTTTCCCATTTTTCTTGGCCAGATATCACCTCCCCTTCTGATATCCCACACTTTTGCACCAGTGTAGCTCATTTCTTTTCAGATAGATAAGTTAACTTAAGACTATTTTGTGTTCATTGTTTGTCTTTTTTTGTTTGCTTTGCAGCTGGTGAAGGCTTGATTTGGATTGGTTCGGCAAGGTTACTTATATATACATGTTTATTGTATTTCCTATATCATTCCATAGAAGCAGACTTTGCCACAGTTCGTTCATGATTATGAATCTGAATTGACTCTGTCGCCCTGTAATTATTTTCTTTGTTCCGATAGAATTATTTATTTTGCTCATTTGTATTTCATTATCATGATATTAAATTTCAATAACTTTTTTGTTTCTTATCAGAAAATGTTGTATTTGGTATGACATTAAAGGGGAATGAATGCTTGTTTTTAAACAACACAAATTAAAGTATATAAATCCAAAAATCAATTTAGTTTAATAGGGTCAAATCTACATTGGCATACAATTAATATATATAGAGAAAGAGTTAAACAGGTATTATCTCAAACTGAAAAGCTTTTAAAGTAACATATTCCTCTTAAAGCAGAAGTTGAAACTTTTATTGATGTTGAAGTCAGATAGGTTCTTTATAATATATAGGCCTACTAGACATGTAGGCCTAAATGTTCTTTTCACTATTCAATTCATTTTATGTTCACACTGAACACAAAGGTTCAATTCCTCCTACCTAGCTCCTGCTGTACCAGCTTGTTTCTCCGAGCTGAAGATCCAACATTATTTGTAGCTGGTTGAGAGTTCACTGGGCCAGGCTGGGCTGACAGGAGTGGGGTTCTAGCGGTAGGTTCATAGGGGGGCTGAAAACAAAAGTGTGCTAACATTAATACATATAAATAGATAATTATAATGTCATAATTATAGTTTATCTTATATATATATACACACCATTTGTACGTATGACTACAAATTCTTGTCTAGTCCAAGCTATTTGTTATAGATCTTTAAATGTAGGCTAAAGTTACATACACACACATATACATATAGGGCCTATATATTG
>JADKLZ010003044.1:23256578-23267170 GCA_021533235.1 Biomphalaria straminea | reverse complement strand
TTGTAAGGCTTATTGATAGGTTAGGAAAAGACCTTGACGTCAGGACGTGCCTTCGGGAGATAGATGAAAATCACTCTTATGTTTTGTGGCCTGGCCTCCAGTGTCGTCAGCCACCCAACACATAGAGCGAAGGTGACAGCTCTTGATATAAATGCAGTTGATTCAGAACGTCGCTTCAGCAGACTTTCTCGATGTATGCTTTGGAATTTTCATCAGTCTTGTTCAGCGAGGTAATGGTACTTACCTACTTGGATTATTATTATTGTTCACGGACAGTACTGTAACCAGGGGCGGCCCTAGCAGTGCGCGGGGCCCTGGGCGAGCGTCATGTGCGTGCCCTAAGCCGCAAGGTTAGACAATGGGCGTAGCCAGGATTTTTTTCTGGGTTTGGGCTTAGCCAACAAGATAAAATATGTGTGTGTTTGTGTACATAACTAATCTTTATTACACTCTGACCCTTAAATCTTTCGGAAGACTTTGTTGTGTTCTAGAGCAAGGGAGTCTGGAGTAGAGCTGAGAGCTCCCCCAGCGAGGGTGAGGCCCCGCCGCAAAGCACTATTTCTGATATTGGAAGCCAACAAAATGCATATTCTGAGGTATCTACAGTGCTATTAAAAAGTTTTATTTCAAAATCCTATCTTTCTATTCTTACTTATTTATATCCTCCCGCGCCGTTCGTCGCATCATGCGGCAAACTGCTTCCACAAAAATCTGTCCCTGGCAATGTCTGAAGCTTCTTCCTACCTGCTCTGTAGTCCTCCATGAAAGTGTGGGGCTAAGATTTCCCTGCGCTGTCCTCTTAATGGTATCCATGTCATCGCAACTGTTAGTACGCGTAGTTCATTTTGACGCTCTGTCAGCTTACTAAAGGGTCGACTCCCAGTTCGGCATAGGATCTTTGTGGTGCCACATTTAGTGTTTTTCAATTTTGGTAGATGACTATTCACTGCCCTTTATTATTCCTAGCCACTGGTAGAAATGTGTAACATCTCTTAACTACGCTCTTGGAATTAGATGACTGTATTTAGTTTTAGATTTTATATCGAAAAGAAAGGTTTTATCGTCCATGATATCTGATTTGTTTTTCAAAGTTCGCGACAATATAATCTCCGATTGGGGGAGGGGGGGCGGTTACCCTACTTGCCACCCCCTAAGGCCGCTGCTGACTGTAACCTTTACTATTTTGTACTGTGGATTTAACAGGATTACTACTTTTTTTAAACATAATTTGATACGGAGCATTACTGGAATTTTGATTAATAAACATACAAGTGAAGTGGATACTTAAGGGAAGTAACGTAATTAAACTTTAATAATAGCAGTCATAGTCAATCAAGTTTGTATTTCTTGTATTTACATTTGTTAAACTCTTTTTGCATCATTGTTATAACTCATTGTAATTCTTTTGTTTACTCTTTCTTTTCTATTCTTTAAAGCCTCAGGTGGTCCTTAACTCTGTTATGATCCACCACTTCAGTCAAGTACAGCTTCTTTCCCTTGTTCAATAGTTAATTAACTAATACTTTGGATGAATTCTATTGTTTTAAATAATATATAAACCCTAGAACAGATAGAGAATTGAAAAAGTTGAACAACTCAGTATAACATGGATTGAAAATAATACTTAAAAATCTTTTAATTTCTATTATACATGTCGAGAGCAATTCGCCCAATTCATAAGAAATGAAACCAAAACTGAAACAAAAACTCCAGCGACTATTCATATTACCTCCAAATTGAAAATGTACAAACATATCTCAAGCCAACAATTCATTTAATAAAACTTGTTCAAAGATCAAATCTTAAAAATAATAGAAGCATCCATACTTTCAAAAAAGACAAATCAAATCTGAAACTCTTGTCAAAACACTCAAATTTGCCTAACACCCAGTCATTATTCTACACAACGACAAACAATCACTTTCCATACTTTCATCACTGTATAAAATGTTTGGTAAGAGAAATAATTATGTACAATTTTTTGCTTGATTTGAGATTAGCTGTGGGAGAAAAAAAGTGTACAGAGTGAGTTGATAAGCTTTGTAAAAAAATGTTGACTTGCTAATAAAAATGAATTTTTTAAAATGATAATACTTCTGATGAATTCTATTGTTTTAAATAATATATAATCAATTTCTTTTTTTTTTAAAAACTTAATCTTTTAATATTTTTATTGTACATGTCAAGAAAAATTTGCCCAATTCATATAAGAAATGAAACCAAAACAAATTAAAAATATATTTACACAGAACAAACCAATTCATTTAAAAACTTTCATGAAACCTGTACAAATATCAACTCTTAAAAAAATGGAAGCATCCGTACTTTCAAAAAAGGCAAATTAAATTGTAACTCTTGTCAAAATACTCAAATTCGCCTAACACCCAATCATTTTTCTACACAGCGGCCAACACTCACTTTCCATACTTTCAACATTGTTTGGACACACTGAATGGAACTGATATGCGATTAATTTGATCCTTGTCATCAGTTTTCTTAGTTTTATAATGAACAACTTTGACACAGAGATAATCACCACTCTTTTGCCAATGCATTTTACAATCTGCAACATTAAACAAGTTTCTAACACAAAGTTCATTCCTACTTGGTATTTCTATGAGTGTGACCCTTGCTGGTTTATTTGATTGTTCTGGGACCCAATATGCAATTATGTCATCAGTTGGAGACCAAGAAAAATCTCTCACTGTTGGGATTTTTAAACTTTTCTTGTCTAGTAAACCAAAAGATGGTTTTTCATAAATACTAATAGCTTCTTCACCAATTCTAGCAAAGTAATTTCCATTTTGATTCCACTTAAATATAGGCCAGGTACTTCTGCTTTCACAATGAAAGCCTCTTTTCTTTGCTCCAGAACGTATATCCCAAATGATATTTGCTTGTGGATCCTCATGGTTGTCTTGTAATGGACTAAAGGTAACTAAATACTTTAAACAAGGGGAGAAGTCAATCAGTTGTACACCAGGATGACTAAATCTCATTATCTGTGAAAACTTTGGGCTACCCCATAAAGCAATACCCTTGACATGAAATGTGGCAAGGTATGTTCCTTAAGGTGTCCAACGCACATAAGTCTCTGCCCATCTAGCTCTTTCTTCAACCATAGAAGGTTCTGGTGTGTTAAGAAAAATGGCAGTTTTTTCCCCTTCACCATAAATAACACTAAACTCTCTTTGTTTTGAAGCCAGCTTCGTAGATTACCCAAGTCTTGATAAGGCTTTGGATCAGGTGGGGTCAATTCATCAGGAATATTGGTTCACTTTGAAAGAATGCTGCTTATCAAGTTTATAGCCATTAGTCATTTTAACAGCTTCATGAGCATTCTGGGGTGAAGAAAACTCAAGAAACATGTAACCATTGTTTGACTAAAACATAAATATTATATGATATTGTAGCCTACAAACAAATGAAAAGGGAATTTTTATACAATGTCATATAAATACATTGTAGATGACATGGCAGTTTGATAATGCCTAAAAAAAAAAAAACAATAATAAAAAAAAATTATATGGTCAGTATCTATTGAAACTTCTAAAATCATTAAAAGGTGGGCTTTATAACATTTAAAAAAAACAGTACAAACATAGATAGATGCTTGATCTGTAGTTCAGTGTTCGCTTTCTCTCAATAGATCTTCTTAAGAGACATCATTTCTGAAAGATAGCAGTCAATTCAGTGTTCGCTTTCTCTCAATAGATCTTCTTAAGAGACATCATTTCTGAAAGATAGCAGTCAATCTTTTCACAACCTTCACACTTGATGAGATTGAAATAATACTACTCAAAAAATACAAGCTTAGATATAGACTATTAATTTCAAGCCTTATGTATAATATCTATATAAATGGGTATATATCAATTTCTTTTCAAAAAACTAATCTAAAATAATTATTTTTTTTAAGATTTATAATTATTTACCTAAGAGATCTATACAGAGATTTCAGTAGCTTAATCATTGGTGTGTTTTCCGTTTCAGTGTTAACTGGTAGATAATTTTGGCAAGTTGGGCACTGGAGAGCTAATTTTCTCTCGCCTCGAGGTGTAGTGTACTCTCTTATTTGTTTTGGGATGCAGAGTTTACAAAGGTGATCGTGACACAGCAGGATCATGGGTACTCGGTCCGGCGGACCATAAAATATGTCACAACCGGGACAGTGGAATCCATATAAAGCCTAAAAACACAAAATTAATCTTATAAGTCTTAACAGCTTAATAGATGTTTGTAGACATGAATAAGCAAAAGTAGCAAGACAGAGTTGAAAGATTAACAATTTTACAACTATATGTTTTGTTAAATGTTTTACATTTTTCGAATATATATATATATATTGTCTGCTTATACATCTATTGTTAGCCAATAGTTTTGTGGTCTTTGGGTAATTAACACATAGATATGAATATAAAAAATAGATTACACTCAGATATTTTCCATTTTTTTCTTGTTCCTCTTTTATTTGTGTCTTAAGCTCAGCATTCTCCTTAATCTAAAAGAAAAAAAAAATAAAGTACCTTGCGCTTTAATCAAACAGGAATGTTGCATATATAATTTAATTTATACATTTTTTTAAACAGTAATAATAATAATAAATTACCAATTTTAAATAACTTTGAGCACTCATCTCCCGTAAAATCACAAGCTCTTCTCTCATTTCATTAATGCTGGAAGTAGTACTTTCTGAGTTAGTCTACGAAGAAAATATTAGTACTTTCTGAGTTAGTCTACGAAGAAAATATTTTTAGTTCTTAACTTTTAGATTTATAACATAATAATAATTGAATAATGGCCCTAAATTTTTAGTGTAGAAAGAGAATAACCTCTAGTTTCTGGACTTTGACTGTTTGGTTGTCATCATCCTCTGAGTGTGATCTTTTCATAGCTAAAAATAAAAATAATTTTTAAAAAAAGTAAATCTCTCTACTATTAACAATTGACATACTTATTAAATTACATCTCTTTCCCTAAAGAAAGAATGACCTAACTTCTGAGGCTCTTGATAGATAATATCATTGAAAGATTTGTGGGTTTTCAATATTTATAAAATTAAACCCCTCTTTTCAAAAGTCTGTTTGCTGCCAATGTGTCAAGTGCAATGACTTACAAAGCCAGACATTCCTGCTTGACAAATTTCAAGTGATGTAGGCTACTGACTTCTACTCTGTGTTACCTGCAGAAACTTTTCTAAGTCTTCGAAAACAAGCGCTAAGGATGATCACAATGTTAACAAGCACTTATTTGTGTGAACAAACTTTCTCAATGACAGAACGGGTGAAAACCATCTTCTATATTATATTTCACAAAGAATTAGGTCAGACAACAACAACAACAACGAGTAATCTATTTTTAGCTCCATTAATCATTTTTTTAACGCATTGGCTTTACTTATTTTATAATGCGAAAAATTAGAACCATATTTAAAACTCGAATTATTTATGTATTTAATAGTCAAAGAGAAAGTTTTCTAGTGCTATGTAATTACCTCAAGGACAAATATCTAGATTCAGTGCTATGGCTATGCATCCAGATAATCAGAAGAAGATTTTGAATAAACTTCAAGCAACACATTAATTTACGTAGGTGTGTCCACAAATAAAACTATTAAAAATAGCTTATAGTATTTTTTTTCTTTTCGGTTATATGGCCCATGACATGAATGCCAAAAATTTAAATGGCCCTCAGACAAAATAAAGTTGGGCGTCACTGTTCTAAGCAATCATAATGGTAAAAAAATTAAATTTGTCAATACAGATGACTCTCGCTAGACACTATATACAAACATGTCCCAACAGTCTGCTAGAGAGTAAGCATTGTCAGACCACGACTGATTTGTATGTGAATGTAAGAAGAATAATTGTGTGGTCCGACTCTCCAAAGGTGTATATGCCACTTTTTGTTGCTATAATATGCGTAAAAAGTTTTATTATGCCTTGTAGAAGAGTTGTTGATTGTATGTTGGCAAATGTTTAGCTAACGAAAGATGATTAAAATCTCTTATAACTACTCTAGTTGAACAAAATCAGGGTTTTAAGTTTCAGTTTCATGTACAATATCTAGTACATTTTCTTTTATTTTATATGTTCTTCTTCAAATATACATGAAAGAATTATTTCTTTTTTTTTTAGATCTACTCATTACGAATGCCTACTTGTTGATGTTCCTTGACTGGTGGAAGGTTCATCAGTTGGAATGCCCTCAGAAGACGGGGTGCCAACAGAACCGGTGTTGGCGGACTCTGAGACTGACCCACTCCCACTCGTCCCTTCTGTTGATTCACTCTGTAAATAAGAGACACTGGTAAGAGCCTAATTAAAAAATATTTACAAATATATTAACATACCAATATATATATATATAATCATCAGATGTCACTGGAATATACAGCTAATACCCAGGCATTCATCCCGTTTCCATGAGATGATCCATATTAGATACATATTAAGAGGCATGACTGTAATTAATGCTATTGTTGAAGATCTTAAAGATGCCTCTGTGTCTATACCCAACTCTTATGGGTACTTCATTAGTAATGGAAATAAATGACACTCTGCTCATCAAATGTTGTTCAAAGAAAGAGATGATATCTGCCCCATGGATACGAAGGTTTTAAAAAAGAATAATTTTTTGTACGATGTATAATATGATTATGAACCATATGGCCAGTACTTACATTACTTTTATCCATCGATATCTCTCCTCTCTAGGTTTGAACTTTCAAGCAGCTCCCCAAGTAGGTGAGAATTTGTTTTAGATTTTTGAGGAAACAGATTACTGATCAATGTGTTGAAAAACGCAGGACTATATAGATATGTCTGTAAGAATAGCACAAACAATAAAAAAATCAAACAAAGCATTAGGGTTTATTAAAAGAAATTTCTATAAATCAAAAAAGAACATAAAACTAAAATGTTATTTAACCTTGGTTAGGCCTATAATAGAATATGCATACTCTGTTTGGGACCCCTCAACTCAAGAAAACATTAAGAAACTGAAACAGACACAAAATAGAGCAGTGAGATTCATAACAAATCAATGTAACACCTTTAGTAAAATCATTAAATTTAGAAAGCCTTCAGGACAGAAGACTCAAAAGTAAAAAGTAGCAATTATACATAAAACACTGAACCATAATCTTCAAATTCAAAAACAAAATTTAATAAAATACTCAGAAAGACAAAGAAAAAGGCACATTCCTCATCCCATATGCTAGGACAAATTTATACAACAGCTCCTTCTATCCTAGCGCTATTAGAGCATGGAGTGGATTTTGTAACTTATTGTAAGTCAAACCTTCACCAAATAAAAATAAAATAATTGAACTAGTTCCTAGGAATCTACTATAGAACTAGAATCTAGATCTATTCTTATTAGTGTATCTTATCTAGTAATTATCTAGTATCTAGATATAGTAGTAGTGACTAGTCTTTTAAATTTTACTAAAATAATATATAGTTCGTCCATCGTGGTTCGATGATGACCACTTTGTCATCCAGTGGGCTGAGGGCTTTGCACTGGGGTTTTGTGCCTCCTCATGTGGCTGGTGAGACCTATGCGAGCCCGGAATGTTCGGCCGCACTCTGGGCAGGTAATTCCAGCTGGAGCTAGTGTCGTTTGCCTTGCTTTCCTTCTCTGGCGTTTTTCTTTCGCAAGCGTTGTTCTTTTTTCCTCAGCAACCTGTGCGCCGGATCTCACAGCGCGGCGCCATGATACTCTGTCATGTGCCTCTGTCTCCCAGGTGCCGGGGTCAATGTTGAACTCCTTTAGAGAAGCTTTGAGGGTGTCTTTGTAGCGCTTTTTTTGACCACCTTGCGAGCGCTTGCCTTCTCTTAATTGGCCATACATGAGACGTTTTGGGATGCGGTGGTCCTCCATCCTGCACACGTGTCCTGCCCATCGCAGCTGGGACTGCATCAGGATTGTGTGGATGCTTTTCAAACCAGCTCTTTGAAGGACTTCAGTATCTGGCATTCTGTCTTGCCATTTGACATTTAGTATTTTTCTTAGACATGTCATGTGAAAGTGATAATGTATTATAAGGAGTAGGCTATCGTAACTATCTAATATAGTAGATTCTTATATTTGGCACACTGACTTTGGGAACTAGGTCAAATTTTTATTTTATTTTTTTTATTTCACCAAGCCTAGGTTTAACTTACAAAAAAAAAAAACAACTGAAAGCAGATTCTTGTTCTGCAACAGAAGGACTATATAAAGAGCTGTGTTTCTTTGAATTACCACTCATAGTGAAGATTTTATTTTAAAATACAATAGGTCACTCCATGCTCCTATACTGCACGCAGTTTTTGTGCTGTCTCCTATAGCTCACAGTGAACACCGTCAATAAACACCTCTATGTAATTGCTAATAATTATATCTAATAAATATTTCTTCATCCCTTATTATTATGCCTTATATGGCATTATGGGTAGGAGAATTGCCTGGGAGGAACTCATCTAAAATTGGACATTTGCAGTCCCGATACGTCGTTTTTAGCTCCAAATATAAAAACAAATGAGTTATAAACAAAAAAAGCGACTTGTTTACTGGAGAATCAGATGAGCTGTGCCATATAAAAGTAAAAGTACCTACACTCTACACTATACTATAGTTACGTAGATCTACTGATCTAGTCTATCATGATTTAACAAGTTTATATTAAAGTTAAGATCTAAATCCTATTATTTATTATTGAGAATAGATCCATAATTCTAATAGAATTTTAACAATAAAACACTTTATATTTATAGATCTAGATTTAGATCTATATAGATCTAAATAGTTACAATTAAATATGTTCCTCAAGTTTTGAAAGATTACGCCTACCAAAAGATTTATAAGATGGCGGCTGAGACCTTGACCTTAGCCTAAAAAACAATAACAACAAAAATAAACAAAAAAAAAAAAATAGAGATATTACACTGGAAACCTGAATAGATTTATCCTAGAGCAGTGATTCCCAAAGTGGTCTATATGGACCCCCAGGGGTTAACGAGGACTTCCAAGGGGTCCACGAAAGTGAAAAAAAGAATTGGGGGTCCACGACATGCAAATAGGGGTCCACGAGAGTGGATTTCATTTAAGAAGGACTTGAGCTTAATATAAATCTCACATTAATGGAATCACCTATTATATCATAACAAATATACATTGTTTATACTTTATTATAGCTAGGCCATTAAATTTTTATTGTACACCGGTAATTGGAATGAAAAACATTTTAAATTTCAATACCTCATTTAAATAGCTTAATTTGGTTTAGAGATAACTAATATGTAGGCCTAACATGACTGAATTTAAATATAAAATAGACTGTGGTGTTAGTTCTTAAAATTTTTATTTTATTTTGTTGATATTAAATTCCTGAGTGTCCTGGCTTTATTTAACAACATTTTATGTAACGACACGATGGCGGATCGTTAGAGTCAAAGCCACCCTGATAAAATTGGAAAAACTATTGAACATCTCATGATAAATTTGAGAAAAGATCTCCAATTGACAAAATATTCGCTTTCAAATTTTAAGGAAGATATAATGGTTTTCTATGTCTCTGGATATCTTGCGAAATTATCCTAGCTACGCCCCTGTCCTCTTATCATTTAGTTTGTGGCTGTGAATTACTTGATAATGTTAAAAACAGGCGTTAGGACCTGTCAGACAGTCATATTATTTGTCAGTACCTGTCAGACAGTCATATCAGATTCAGGACCTGTCAGTCATTTTAGATGTCAGGACCTGTCAGACAGTCATACCAGATGTTAGGACCTGTTAGACAGTCGTATCAGATGCCAGGACCTGTCAGAAAAAAACATAAAAAGACATGCCAGACAGTCAATATCAGACGTCAACATCTATCAGAAAAGACATGTCAGACTACTAGACCATCGGGCCGCCACTTAAGGGGTCCCCCAAATGAGTGTTTTTCTACATTAAAAATCAAACATAACGCAAAATGTAGGGGTCTCCAAAGAGGTGAAGTCCCTTCTCAGGCCCCGCAAATGATGAAATATTCCTAGCTACGCCCCTGTTTACACACACACGCATACTATTTCTTTCACACATACAGAAACTCATACACGCGCGCACACACTTTTACACACGCAAGCTCATTCTTTCACACATAATCTAACACACACACAAAGAAACAAAGAAAAGAAAATTCGAAATGTTTTCTATAGCTGCTAACAAGTCTATGATACCGCTCCAATTCTTGGTATTATTCGCGGTTAGTAGCTATGAGGAGCATGCATGAAACCTCCTCTGGTGAAATCCTGCCAATGAAGTTTCAACCACCACAGAAAATCTTTCCCTTCTTTGGAAGAAACTAGTGAGAGTGATTACTGATGATGCTACAAGTTTGGTTTACAGCATGAGATATTAGAAACGTTTTCTAGACTTCATTGAATTAATCACTACAAAATCTATTTGGTAAGGTGGACAGTCTGAAGTCAGACCATGTGACGATGATCTTGTTCAGACTGGACCATGTGATGATTTTGTTCAGTCTGGACCATGTGATGATGATTTTGTTCAGTCTGGACCTTGTGATGATGATTTTGTTCAGTCTGGACCTTGTGATGAAG
>JADKLZ010003044.1:23243479-23256568 GCA_021533235.1 Biomphalaria straminea | reverse complement strand
CATGTGATGATGATCGTGTTCAGTCTGGACCATGTGATGATGATCTTTTTCGGTCTGCACCATGCGATGATGATCGTGTTCAGTCTGGACCATGTGATAATGATCTTGTTCAGACTTGACCATGAGATGATGATTGTTTTCAGTCTGGACCATGTGATGGTGATCGCATCGTATTCAGACTGAACAATGTTAGACGTTTTAAAAATCCATCTGCGGCCAATGTGTCCAGTAACCAGAAAGAGCTGCAACTGAAACTGATTGACTTACAAAGCCAGACATTTTTGCTTGACAAATTTTTAGTAATGCAGACAGTTGATTTCTACTCTGTGTTGCTTGCAGAAACTTTTCTAAATCTCCAAAAACATCGTAAATGATGATTATAATAATTCCAAGCACGTTTTGTAAGGAGAAACCTTGATAGTGATGAATCGTGCAACTTTCCTCATCTATGTTACGTTACAATGACGAACATCTAGAATTCTTGATTCACTAATCCGAATTTGTGACTCGTTTATTAAATATTAAAAAGTAGCTTTAATGTAAGTACTAAATTCATGGGTTTCTAATTAAAAAAAAAGATTTATTGTCTATTTCCTTTGTTTCATCTATTTATTGATGTGTGTGGCCTGCTACACGACTGTAGAATATAAAATGGCCCTCCGCCGATTACGTTTCAGCTTCTTTGACGTAAACCATAGCCTGTTTTAACAGTATCAATAATCAATATGAACAGGAAGGATTTTATACATTAGTTGCGAAGCATTATATATTTCTTACTATTTCTAATGGAAACTAAATGTTGTAACACAATTTATACATTTTCGATATGTGAGTTCGAAATATGGTTAATTGTTTTTGTAGATTTTTTTTTAAATATAATTTTTTTTTTCTGAACAATGGCTAAGTGGTTCGGTCAGCTATCAGAAACAGCGCAAAAATAAAGAATAGTATCAAAACGTAAATATATTTTTTGTATCTTTCCTCTGGCCTATACGTACAAGAAGTAGGCTACAACTCGAATGTTCAATTTCAAACCGGCATGCGCATTAATCTTTCTTACGTACTTTTCGACAACCGGAACCAACGTGTTACAGATTTCAGAATCAAATTTCAAGACTTTGCGTTGCATGCTGAAGGCGAGCAGGTTGAACGTTCTCACTCTGTAGTGGCCGGGCATTCTATAAATACACACAAGCCCTGGGATTAACGTAGGGCATGCCCTCAAGACTTTACCACCAAACTAGTTCTCGACACGTCAGCTGTGAAAACATTACAAGGGAGACAAAAAAAATTGGCAAAATACAAGAAACTAATCGCTAAACTGGTTCTATAAGTATTTCCTTTTTACTTGTCTCCCCCTTTAAGATGTAGGGTGAAGAGTTACCTCTCTTGAGAGACAGGGGGGTATTAAATGATGGGGGTTTCCCAAACATTATATTTAGATATGGCTTACTTCTTTAACTATCACAAATGACGCGCTACCCTGGCAGAGTGCTGGATTAATTGTTAGCACGCGAAGCACCTGCCCTGGGCATCACAGGAAAGGGGCTCCAAAATAAACGTCACTCGAGGGCAATATTCTCTCGGAATAACTAGAGACTCCCAAGACCATGTTTAAAAGTTTAAACCATAAGATTTATTAGAAGACAAAGCATCTTGCTACAGTTCTCAATCCAAACGTTTAGAGAATGACACCACATTCAAACCCATAGCAGACCTAGCTATTAGTTCATTCAATCCACAAGTAATAAAGCAGCTGACCAGTGGCGTAGCTAAGGTGAACAGAAGTGGGAGGAGAATTTGAAAGTCCCCCCCCGACCCCCCTCTTAAGAGGGGCCCCAAAATGAGTTTTTACATTAAATGTATTACGCAAAATGCAGGGGCCCCCAAAGCGGTCGAACCATGGCCCCCAAACGATGGAAAATTTCTAGCTACGCCCCTGCAGCTGAAGTGTACTGATTAAAATTCGTCCACCACGGCTATCTGGTCGTGTGGTATGCTCACTGGACTATCGTCACGAGGGGCCCTAGCTTAAACCCTACCAATGCCATACCCCCCTCCTACCGTCTTTCATGAGTTTTTGCTAAGGTGATATTATCCTTGTTTCTGAAGGAGCAGTCGACACTTATAAAACAAACAAAGCTCCAAAACTGTTTTGGTTTCTTACGGTTAGTAATAAACAGAAGGTAACTTGGTTACATTGAAAGAGGTTCTATCCAAGGCAAATGACAAGAGAGGACTGGAGACGGCCGACAAATCTTGTGGTGGTGCCCCAACGGTCCAAAAGACTTAGGGGATAGATAAAGGTGAATAAAGGTGGGAAGCGTGGTCGAGAGGCCAAGTGCGGCTTGAGCTTCGCTTGCTTGGCTACCTAAAAGGGGGCTCGAGGTTCGACACCCGACTCGGGCAGAGTTGTGTTTACTGAGCGCCCAAAGGCAGCACGGGAAACCAGCTCCTAGATACCCCCTCCCCCCCACTGGTCCACAAATGAGATTGGACCAAAAGCGCTCTGAGCATGCTATAAGCATGAAAGTAGCGCTATATAAAAAGCTATAATAATAATGTAAATTTTGGTTACAGTACGACTGCACTCCCTTTATATTCTCAAAATAGATTGCGTCCAGTCTTTTCTTTTTCTTTTGAAGGAAACATCTTTGATCAGTAACCTATGACCCTTGTTTTCCACCAGTGTCTTTCTTTGTAGTCACTTCATCGTGGGATGCTACTAGATCAACAACGTTATACTTAGATCACCCTGACCCTAGGATTCAACCATGACCTTGGTACATACAGCATTTCCATTTTCAATGTCTCTCCCCCATACTCCACAGACATAAAGGCTATTCCGGTGCATGTCTTACTTTTGGCATGCTAGTTTCCCCCCTCCCCTCCTCTGTCATTAAAACATCTCAGTATCCGCTAATGCGTGGCCATTCTCTGTTTGGGTTACTAGTAGCAATGAATGCAGCAACCAGGGGCGTAGCTAGAAATTTTCCATCGTTTGGGGCCCCGGGTGGATTGAAACTTTGGGTGCCCCTGCATTTTGCGTAATACTTAATTTTTACTGTAGAAACACTCATTTCGGGGCCCCTCTGAAGTGGGGACCCGTGGAATTTTCAAATTCTCCCCCCTCCTCCCCCACCCTAGCTACGCCACTGGTAGCAACATTCCGTTTTTAAGTTTGAAACAAGAAAAATAGAACAACTTAAAAAAAAAAAAAAAAAAAAAAAACTTATATTAAGCGTCGTTGTATCAATTAGTCTGGGTCAGTCGTGTAATTAAATTTCTAATAGATCTAGACTAGTGATGCCCAATCTTCTTCAGCCCGTGGCACTAATAAATTCCCCATACTCTTGTCGAGGGCCACATCATTGCGAAAACGGAAATGCAAAAAAGAAGACGACATTTTGATTAGAAAACAAGTTGTAACCAACATTATCTCTATAGCAACTAGTTGGATGTTCCAAGTTGTAACCAACATTATTTGTATAGCAACTAGTTGGATGTTCCAAGCTGTAACCAACATTATTTGTATAGTAACTAGTTGGATGTTCCAAGTTGCAACAAACATTATTTGTATAGCAACTAGTTGGATGTTCCAAGTTGTAACAAACATTATTTGTATAGCAACTAGTTGGATGTTCCAAGTTGTTTTATCGAAACCAAACTCTGTTAAAAGGCTGAAATATAAATACTCCATTAAAACAGACATACTTTGTGTTTATTCTACCAAAAGTAAACATCTGTCCACTTTTCTTTTAAATAGTGTACACTTAAAGCCAAGATTTTGTTCAGCTATCTCATTTCATCAACACACATTTATTGTACAGCAAGCTACCACATACATTGTTTCCAAAAGGAGCCAACTAAAAATGGCAATAAATCTGGTAAATTTTTACCAATCTTTTTTGTTTAGCGTGATTTCATGCTTTTAGCTTTCTCAGTGCTCTACTTTCCTATCACTTGACTGGATCAGTTTGAAAGAGGTAGAGGAAGAAAGAAGGGAGTATCTGGCTGATTGCATTCATAAAAAAATTTTAAAAGCTGAACGTCCTAAATTCAAAATCGAGTGCTAAGGTATCCTCAGGCGTTCAGGCTAAAACACTAACCACTCTGCCAATGAATCGCTAATGAAAATAGAAGTTTTAGATTTATTTATGTTATCTGCAAACTTAAAATCGAAGACTTACAAAGTATAAAGGGGGCTAATTTAATTTATACCACCAAATTAGTCAAGTACACTTTTTTTCCTTTGATGGAGATACCAAACTAAATAATAGATTATCAATAGTTAATTAATTAATAAAAAAGACAGACAGACAGACAGAGTGAGTTGATATAAGCTTCGTAAAAATATTCATATACAAAAAAAAAATGTAGACAGAGTCATAGCTAGAGTGGGGGAAGAAAGCGGGAGAATTTGAAAATCCCCCGGGCCCTACTTTTGGGACCCCCAAATGGGTGTTTTTTACATTAAATATTAAATATTATGCAAAATGCAGGGACCTTAAAAGAGGTCAAGCACACCCACCGGGCCTCCAAATGATAGTATGTTCCTAGCAACGCCAATGAATGTGGAATGCGATAACAGTTATAGAAATCTGTTTCAAAATAGGGGAAGGGGGACTACTTCAACGTGTCTATGCATACATTGAATTTGTTATGCTCGGGTATGGGACATAATTATAGCCTTGATTACTACCATAGTTTGTCAGCACTCAACTTGTCCCGTAGATTGATTCTTAGATATATGTATAGTGTTCTTAAATGAAAGATTGTCTATAAATAGCTAGCTTTATGATGTTTCCGGTATACTAAATATAACTGTTTAAATAAGCTTGGTATTTTTAATGTATTTTAAAAAGTATAGGATTATTTATGTTGCATTCTTTTATTAGCACTGTAAAAATAAAATTTCTAAGCTCCTCCACTCAAAGCACTACGACATATCTATATGTAGTGGCGACAGTGAACCGCCTCTTTTTACTTTGATACTGTAACGACATTTATAGTTAAGTGCTAGATGAGATGATATATTGACGTTGCGATGAGATTGTGTTGATAAGACAATGCGGTTCTGATGTTATAATTTAGTATAGTTTTTTTTAGTTTTAAACAATCAATGAGCACTAAAACAATATCGTTATGCCGGAGTTTCCAATGTAAACTATTAATATTCAAAACAACTGATATCCTTCAACAGTAAATACAAACTTTACTTCTAACACTAGAAATCACTTTAATAATACACACATTTCAGAAAAGAAAAAAGTAGCCTTTGCAATAGAACCTTGAATGGTCTAAAATATTATGATGTCGGATTTCCACTATCTTTTCTAGTTTACGAGATTTAAACGGGAAAGAGGGACGGACGTTCGGACGGACGGACAGACATTCCACACAAAACTAATAGCATCTTTTCACCTTTCCGCTAAAAATTAAAATGTAAGCGAAGAGTAGAGTTAAATAGCTCTCGTGAAAATCAACCAAATAAGACATAAAGACTGTTGACATTTTAAAGTGGGGTAATCATAACTCTGGCTGTATATTCCATAACCTCGTTTGATGCTTAATGAGAGCGCAACGAAAAGATAGCGCTTAATTGGTTTCTCAGATCATCGTCAAGTTACTATCTATAGAGTTAGCTCTGTTTACAGCGAACGACATCAACACATCATTCCTAAACTGAGTGAACCAAGTAGTCAGGGACTAGATCTCGTGCCAGATTCTAAATTAAAACCTGCCGCTTGTGAGAATGTGAAAGGTGGAATGAATTAATCAAGTATTTGTAATTTATACAGGACAGTGTCAGACTCAGCGTCCAAAAAGGAGGAAGAAATTTTTTCAGCTCTTTATATTTTTTTCTGTACAAATAAACAATTTTAGTCGAATATTTTTTAAGATTATTTTTAAAAAGCGTTAATATATTTACATATTACTATTAACAGCATATATCTTTAGCTCGGTTAATTTTGATATTCTTTGCATCTACTTTTCAGTTTGTATTTAGCTTGGTTTGTTTTATCTTAGAGATTACAGACGTTACTTCAAAAGAGAAAATAATTACGCCCAACACATTCCACATGTAAACCTAGTCATTTATGTTTAACGACAAAAAATATTCACATTTTAAAAATCTGTTTTGGTTCTTTAAATAAACAAATTAATGTCCTGAAGGACATGACCTGTTTACTATCCATAAAGATGATGAGTTTAGAGTTCAGGGAGCCTCTGGGATACCATCACCCACTGAAGAAAAAAAAAAGATAAATAATTCTATAAATTCGTGGGGGCAGATGAATAACAACCAACCGCCCTTATTTTCCCAATCCATGTCTGGTACCTATTAGATTTGGCTGGAAACGTCAAGTCTTCACTGGATTTCAAACTCGAGACTTCCCGTAAAACAAGTGCTTTACCACTCAGCCAACAATCCTCCTAACAAAAAATAAATATGCACATACATAAATACATCTTTTAGTACACATGTAGCTAATTAACAAGACAGTTGATACTGATTACTAAGCTTACAACTATTGTATAATTAGTTAAAGATTGTTTTCCTCTGAATACACTCCGCATCCAGCAACGAGAGTATAGGCACGTATAATGATAGATCTGGATCTGGTACTTTTGGGTTTGTCAACTTGGATTTAGTCTAGCTCATTAAAACCATTGTTCATTAATGTCACAGGTGAGTAGCACCACTGCAGGGGTCACAGAGGTCATCGCCAGAGATATTTTTTTTTACATCCAAAACAACACGTTAATAAGTATAGAACAAATACCAGGCCACAATGTTCAGGTATTCTCAAACGAAGGAGCAAACCAAATACATCGAAGTTTTGGAAGGGTGTATAGAAATTGTTAGGGACTGGCTGTTTGCTCGTGTTTATTGGCTCTAATTCATAATCCTTCACAGTCCCAGTCAGCCGTGGCAGGGCCGGCCTTAGGCCTAAGCAAACTAGGCAACAACATATGGCCTCCAATTCCAATTTTACCTTTAGAGTGCTTTATAGTCCCAGAATACTTCAATATGGAAAATTTGGATCAGATCTCTAGTACAGCACAATGACTTTTGTGTTTGGTTGTCTAACTCGATTTAGATATAGACATGCATGTTTTTAATCAATTTCTTAATTTATTTTTTCGCTATCTCTTTGTATTTTTTTTTATTTCATTTAGGGAAAAAAAAATATTTTCGCCTACGGCCTCCAGTTAT
The DNA here is from genome assembly GCA_021533235.1 of Biomphalaria straminea. Classification (NCBI taxonomy): domain Eukaryota; kingdom Metazoa; phylum Mollusca; class Gastropoda; family Planorbidae; genus Biomphalaria; species Biomphalaria straminea. The sequence continues at coordinate 23,249,346 of JADKLZ010003044.1, read as the reverse complement.
CCAAGCCAAAGACAACATACTGTTATCTCCCCTTAGGTCATTGTCTTTATAAACGCGTTTGTGCCAATCTGCATCATCGGATGGAAGAACATGTGCATAAAGAGATGCCTAGTAAAGAGACACTTGTCATTTAAAACACTACTCTTATTAAGATGGCATTTGTTATAGACAGCTCGAAGGATTTCTCCTAGACAGGGTTTCCTTGGCGAAACGTGAGACTGGTTGATGCATTGCATTGTTTTAAAAAAAAAAAAACACACACACGAAACAGATGATGTACCCTTGCTTATTGTTTCATTATTATCATTGTGTTGTTCTGCGAGACCCGTCAAGGCTACATTCCGGGTTAATCTCGGAGGCTAATTAATGAAATACTGGAGGCATTATGTCACCGGAGACACTAGTTAATAGTTATCTTGGGTGAAAGGCACCCCCTCCCACCTATTATGACCCCATCTCTCACCATTAGCTCATCTCAAGTAGAAAACATCCAGGGACGTCTTGACATCGAGCCCACTGAGCCGTGCTGCGATTTGTGGAGACAGGCGACACCTGGCAGCTTGGAGCCTCTCCCCACCCCCCGTCATTTTCCCTACAACAGGTGTTTTTACAGATCTAGTTAAACGAGATAGTTTTTATATTTGTTAAATACAGTTTTACTAACTGAGTAAAGTGTTTTTATATTTGTTAAATACAGTTTTACTAACTGAGTAAAGTGTTTTTATATTTGTTAAATACAGTTTTACTAACTGAGTAAAGTGTTTTTATATTTGTTAAATACAGTTTTACGAACTGAGTAAAGTGTTTTTATATTTGTTAAATACAGTTTTACTAACTGAGTAAAGTGTTTTTATATATGTTAAATACAGTTTTACTAACTGAGTAAAGTGTTTTTATATTTGTTAAATACAGTTTTACGAACAGTGTAAAGTGTTTTTATATTTGTTAAATACAGTTTTACGAACAGTGTAAAGTAAAGTTCCCTTTTCAGATCTTGCGATCTATGGTGCAGATATTGTAAAGGTCATCTTTTTCTGTGGTTCACGGTTCACGAGTATGTTATGTTGCCAGCACAACGACCAACCACCTTTATTTTTCCCCAACTAATGTCAGTTATTCATTAGAGCAGGTAGGACTCAGAGGCGCCCTAAACATCACGAAATAAAAAGTCACAGTCTTCACCAGGATTCAAACCCGGGACCCTCTGTTAGGAAGCCAAGCGCTTTACTAATAGTGTAGAGTGTAATTAAAAGACAATTATAATGAATTATAAAGTACGTCTAATTATAAAAGATATAATGTAATTTATAGCACATCATAAGGTATTTTAAAAGAACTTTAAGGTAATTTTATCCGATTATGAGGTAATTGTAATTGATTGTAAGGTATGTTTAATATATTATAAGTTAATTATAACTAAATATTAAGTCTCTAAATTGAATTATTATGTAATTATTTCAAACTAAAATGAGAATAAAATTATTTATAATAATACCAATAACATACTGACTGAGTGGTCCAGGGTTCAAATCACAACCGGTGCTACAAGATGTACGCTGTATTATGTTCTTTAAAAGTAAAATATGTACATTTTGAAAGGAAAATCTTTGAATGTGTTTGTGACATGCAAACAATTATGTGGGTCAACTTGAATTTCTTAACGGCACATGAAATCAAAAAACGTTTAGAACAATGACATCGCCCCCTACAGAAATAAAGAAAAATATTTTTTAAAAAAGGTTATATTCAGTGTAATTGTATCAATTAATTTGAATCAGTCATGTTATTAAATGTTTAATTTATCTAAGACAACAAAAATAAATCTGTACGATTAAAAATATTTTGTACAAAGCTTATATCAACTCAGTTTGTATGGTAAAAAAGTTTGTATACGTTATTTATACTACACCCAATCTCGGATTAAGCTGAAATTTGGCATAATCATTTCTGACAAAACATTAATCATTAATAGGAGGAAATGATCAGACTGATATAAGCTTTGAAAAAAAATGTAACATTTTCAATTCTCATCGCCTATATATACAAGCGTAGTACATTTTTCTTTATATTCTATAGTCTATATTGACTCTTTTAACCTTTACCTGTTACCTATCCCTTAGACTTTTGGACCGTTGGGGCACCAAGCAAGACTTGTCGACCGTCTTTTTCCATTCCTCTTTATCCTTTAGCCTGTTTAGAACCTCTTTCAATGGCAGGCCCGTCCATTCTTTTACGTTATCGATTTCTCATTCTGCCTCTTTTTTTTTCCTGGTACTGTTCTCTGAAGGAAGGTCTCTGTGAGCCCCGAAGATCTTGTAATATGGCCATATATTTTATTTAAGCTTTGTTTTTTTTTCACAGTAGTTAGCAGGACATCATGGGGTGCAATAGCTGCAGTGACCCTGTACTAAAACTATTCAATTATGACTGATTGATCAATTAATTGGTTTAATTTTGTAGTGATTTGTGTTTTCATCCCTCACGAGCTTTGCAAAATTTAATACTGATTGGGTGAGTTGAAGTGGTTGAAAAATCGATTTCTAAAATCTGAACATTGGATAAACAAAGTGACATTTAATAAAAGCATTCTAAACAAAAAAAAAATTCAGAGTTTCAGGTCTGGCTGTGAGAGACACTCATATCCAATTATCCTTCCTCTTCTAGCGTTTTTTTTTTTTTTTTGACGCGGAGTCCCCAATGTCATAGTGTCAAAAAAAAAAGATGTCCCCTATAACATTCCTTGTCCTACGAAACAAATGGCGGTTGTCCCATAAAGGTGGCTTTAAAAAATCCGATAAAAGGAAATAATACACCATGTTTAAATTCTGCTACTGTTACACCAATATCCAATATCACCTTGTTTCAATCAACAAGGCGCATATTAATATAGTATTGTGAAGACATATTCTTTACGGTATTTTCCTTTGATCAATTTCGCCCGCGTTGGAAGTTTTTTTTTTTTAAATAACAATGACAGTGTTGTAATGTCTAGTATTTACCTTGAATGTGAAAGGGGAGATCATTGAACAGTCGCGTTTTAAATGAAGTCAACTGAGACATATCAGGCATGTTGCGAATAAATACATTCAAAGGGCAGGTAATTTCAAAGATATTCGCCACCTTGCCCACAGCTCTCCTAAAAGTATATGTTTAGAAAAAATTAAGTGATAAAGAACTGAGTATATTAATATACAGCAGCGGGCCACACACAGAGAAACTTCGTTGGTACCGAAATACCCCCCCCCCCTTCTGAAGTTCTTAATTACCACTGTACAAAAATTGGCTTCAAAAAAAAAAGATATATATTGGCTACTGGAAGACTGGTCCCTTTGGCACATTCATATGCTACGCAAAGTCGAAGACAGACACATCCTGTTGATGCACCATGTGACCCCAAGACAGTGTTTTCATGCAGAATGTGCACTCTGACACAAAACATGTGCATTCCAAAACATCATGTTCATGAACCATTTGCGCTTCAAGGCAGGGTGTTTAAGCCCCATGTGCACCCCAAAACAGCTCTCTCATGCACAGTGTGCATGAACCATTTGCACTCTAAGACAGTATGTTTATCAATTATCATCATCATCATTGTCATCATCATCAAACTCCATTTGAGTGAGGGATTTAGAGGCTCAAATCCTCTCTTGCAAAAGTCCTGGACAGAAACCCTGCTGTCTCGCGTAGTGCATAAAAGTCACCATACAGGTCGTGAATATTAGGCTTCCCAGACGAAGCAGGACGTTTTGGCGCCGCCGTTTTGGCGACGCCGTTTTGGCGACGCCGTTTTGGCGCCAAGGTCGTTTTGGCGCCGCCGTTTTGGCGATAGGGACGTTTTGGCGCGAAGTACATTATGTACGTTTATTGTATTATTTCTTAAAAAAGAATTATATATATCTATGTTTTGCATGATTGTTTGTGTTAAGACATAATTTCTAGTCAAAATTATTAAGTTAAGACTTTTTTCGTTGGAGCGGGCCGGGGGGGGGGGTAGAATATAAATTTTGTTTGTCTCGTTATAAAATAATAAAAAAGCCGTTTGTTATACATTTTTAAACACATATTTAAGCGAAAATAATTAGTAGCTTTCGTACATTACATATGTTGTTCGAGCAATTATTTTTATATCTGTTCCTAAAACCTTTTTATGTGAGCTATAACAAGTCCATTAATCAATGTGACTTATCTTTTATTAAATGTAAATGTGTGTTTGTGTTTCACATCATTTTCTTTAATAAGCATTTTGGCATGTGTATGTGTGTTTATTAAGAGGCACACATGGAGGCACACTTTTATTTTCAAAATAAAAGTTTGTTTTTTTAAAGATATTACGTTAAAATTAAAAACAAAAACAAACTGAAACAATGATAGATAAAAAATTGATGCAATTATCTGTTTACATGAACATTGGTTTATTTCATGACTTACGCGTGAGAGAGGAAAGGGGTGGAGGAAAGAGTATACACAAGGAGTCAAATGTGAGCGGCAGGAGAAGGTGTCACAGGTAATGACCAGTCCCAATGAGATAATCGCCAGACGTATGACGCCAACGACCAGTGCTCGGTCCTAGTCTTATTTTCATTTGTTTAACTATACCTGCGTCAATGCGAGATGTGTCAACCAAATCACCCCTAACAAATTTTCTCAAAAAATATCTTTTCAAAGTATCTTAGAGTAGTGAATTTGTATCTTTCTATTGTTGCCCCTAGTATTTTTTTCCATTTGTGGATTCACGCTAGAGTTTGTACTGACCACATTCCGTGTCTTAATTTTTACTATGTGTGGATTTATTGTCATTCTGCGTATTAATTTCAAATAAACAAATATGTCTTTTAGAAAGACTTAGGAAAATGTCATCCATTACGATTAGCAGAACTCACATACAAAAACGGAAGAGGATAGCATGTCATTACCATTCAGGAATCTGACTTATTAATGGCCAATATTCATGAAAGAAGCAAAAATTTATATTACAAAAAACATAAAAATCGCTGGACGGTGTAAGAATTCATACTATACATACAATATTATGGTACAGTGAAATAAACATTGTTATAAAAGCTACGTGCTATATACATTATTGTGAAATTATATCTCGCGCCAAAACGTCCCTATCGCCAAAACGGCTGGCGCCAAAACGTCTCGGGCCAAAACGGCGTCGCCAAAACGGCGGCGCCAAAACGTCACGTACCCTGGTAATCAATATGTTTAAATGTACAATCTAAAATCATAAGATAGGCCTAATTAAAATGAACAGGCTTGAATTATTTCCATCTATGATTTTTGAAGAATGTTCCAAGATTCAGTGTGAATTACATTACAGAATTAGAATCTACGTACATGACGATCAATACGAGCTGTCTTTGTTTTCCATTCTAGGTATAATATATATACTAATATAGGTCTGTTTTTCTAGAATAACTGTAACTAGTTGACCGGCGGCATAGCATATGCCGCTATTCACCAGGGCCGGCGACCGCAGTGGGGCCCGCATTTCATAGGACCCGCAATTTTATAGGACCCGCTCTAATTTAAAGTGTAAAAATTATTAAATTAAGCCATTTTATTAGCCTACTTACAACAGATTCCCCGCGCCATCCTGTCGATTTAACATCCCTATAATTATTTGTCTGTTAAGCTATTGCTTTAAAAGAAATCAAACACATTTTAACAAAATATAGTCATTTATAACGACCGCAGTGGGGCCCGCATTTCATAGGACACGCAATTTTATAGAACCCGCTCTAATTTAAAGTGTAAAAATTATTAAATTAAGCCATTTTATTACTTACAACAGATTCCCCGCGCCATCCTGTCGATTTAACATCCCTATAATTATTTGTCTGTTAAGCTATTGCTTTAAAAGA